>CAUYSK010123610.1:0-10325 GCA_963575035.1 Avahi laniger
ATTTATATCACCTAAATCCACAGACCCCAATAAGAAGCCAAAATTGTTTTTAATGACCATTCCCCATATCACACAGGGAGACACATTGAAAATTGCATGTGCATGAGAATCTTTGATCAAGGCAGATAATGACACAAGTGGATTAAACTCTCCTGTCCGCCCCCCATAATATGCTGAAATAAATTAAAAAGATTAAAAAAAAAAAAAGAAAGCAAAATTTGGAAGTCTATGTTCAATCATTATTTTTTTTCAGTCTTTCATGAATTCATTGGAAAAAAATGAGATAGACCTGAGGATCAGGAAATAGATAATGTAGAAAAATGTGTCTGGTTTCAATGAGCTTAAGTATAAAACAAACAAAAAAATTGATACAGGAGATCTAAAATGGGCATTTCTGTCAGATATTTTAACTCCGTGTTAAAAATTTGATTTTACCTGAAGATAATTAGAGTGCTTTAAAGAGTCTTCAGAAAGAAAAATCAAGTAGATGTTTTATTTTTAAAATATTATTTTTCACCATCATATCAAAAATGGATATTTTTCAAGCAGCTGGTATACCAATTTATTTTAAAATTGACAGCATTTTAAACATAGGTATAAAAAGTAGTTATATAAAGGATTGCAGAGGTATTTAAAATTAAAGTAAAACAAACAATATATCTTTTTTACATCAGGGACAAATTCATAAGAGTAGAAGAGGTTAAGAATGACTTCTAAATTTGAAATAGTATCATGAAAAATTAATGTGATTATGGTTTCATCATAGGAAGGCAAATTTTATTGGAAAATAATGAGTTCAATTGACATTGTGGTTTCTGAGAAGTATCAAGTGGAGATAAAACATTAGAAACTTTAAAATATTAATGTGAAAACAATATTTCAAATAATATTTCAAACAATACTCCCACATTAATGTAACACTATTCACAACTGTCAAGATATTGGAATCAACTTGTGTTCATCAATACATAAATGGATGAAGAAAATGTGGTACAGGTATACAATGGAATATTATTCAGTCATATAAAAGAATAAAATCTTGTCATTTGCAACAACATGGATGCAACGGAAGAACATTATATTAAATGAAATAAGCCAGGCACAGAAAGACAACTATCACATGTTCTTACTCATATGCGGGAGCTAAGAAAATTAATCTTATGGAGGTAGAGAGTAGAATGATGGCTACCAGAGACTTGGAGGGTAGTGGGGAAGGAGAATAAAAAGGAGTTGATTAATGGGTATGAAAATACAGTAAGATAATAAGAATAAGATCTGGTGATCAGTGGTACAATAGGGTAACTATAGTTAACAATAATTTATTGTATATTAATATTTCAAAATAACTAGAGGAGTGAATTTGCAATGTTTTCTATATAAGTGATAAATGTTTGAGGTTATGGATATCCAATTACTTTAATTTGATTGTTACATATTATATGTTTATATCAAAATATCACATGTACCCCATAAATATGTACAACTATTATGTACCCATGGAAATTTAAAAAATTAAAAAGAGCATGAATTTGTCACCCAAGTTGATTAACCTAAATTTTAGTTTATCAATAATAAACCGATAGGAAATGAATCCATAAGGATGAAAGAGTTAGCCCATTGACCATATGTTAGTTATTGATTGATGCATAAAAAATTATAGCCAAAATTAGTGTTTTAAAACCTTTATTATTTCACAATTTCTAGAGATTAGGAATTTAAAGTAGTTTAGCTGATATGTGTAGCTCTGAGTATCTCACAAATATACATTCATGTCAATTTTTTACAGGGAAGGATTCAAGTCCTAACTCATGCATGCAGTTGTTGGCAGGATTCAGTTATTTATAGGCTATTGAACTGAACTCTCGGTTCTTCGTTAGATGTTGACTGTAAGCATCTCTCAATTTCTTGACACATTTTTCTCTCCATATAGCATTTCACAACATGGCATCTTGGAACCTCAAAGCAATCAGAAAGTAAGAGAGAACATCAACAAGAAAAAAAGAAAAATTAAAAGCAACATGAAATTATAAGCTCATACCAGAAGTGACTTCCCACTAATTTTCATATTCTATTCATTAGAAGAAAATTACTAGGTCCAGCCCACATGTAAAGGGGAAACCTTATACAACAGCATGAATACTTAGAGGCAGGGATCAGTGGGAGCAGTGTCAGAAACTGCCTACCACAGCCCCAAATAATGAAAAAAAGTAGGAGGAGAAGAAGACTCAGGGTAGACTTGGAAAACACATTTAATGTTATAATTTTAAAAATACTCATTACAGAGCTAAAGAAATATTTAAGAGTATTTCAGGCACTTTTTAAATTCATATTCTATTTAAATTTTCCCAGATACATGGAAATTGTTAATGCCTTTTATTATAACCTAAATTGAAGGATCAATTTCAGTTATTTAGACATCATTTTAGTACTTAATGTTCAGAAGTCTTTCTTTTTTTGTTTATCAATAGATAATGTAACTCTACAACTACTAACAAAGATATACCGTATTTCTGATAATTACTGTTAAATGCTCCCTTTCTATCTCATCTCCAAATGAATAGTTTGAATATAATTTAATATTTTAAATGATTTTTAATTATTAATATGTAGACTTATATTTAATATATTCTAAAAGCTTGCCACATTCTACTATGTTTCTATTCCAACCCAAACTTGTACAGCCAATATCAATAAATTAAAGCACAGAGATATAAATCAGAAAATATTTTCAGATGAACATCACCATATTTAAGAAATCTGCAATGGAACCGCAGGCTATAGAAAATGGATTGAATTGAAAAACTGACAACCACAAAAACAATGTATAAATAAGTAAGATTATTTATTTGATTCACTCACCACTATGATTCATTCCTTCATTATGACAGGCCTGAATGAATTAAGATTTTGCTATAATATCATGTAATCATAGCAAAAATCATTTAGGTTAACATTAATTAATCCATTCTTAGGTGTATTTAAAATAATTCATTTTAACAGTTCAATAACTCTTGACATCACACTATCAGTGTAATCATATTTCATTTGTTTCATATTTTTTATTTCAAAATATTAAGGGGGTACAAATGTTTTTGTTACATGGATGAATTGTAAAATACTGAAGTCACGGCTTTGAGTGTGCCCATCACCAAAGCAGTGTACATTGTATCCAATAGGTATGTGTTTATGCCTTGCCTCCCCCCACCCTCCCCCCTTCATAGTGTCCAATGTTCTTTGCACCATGTTATGACTATGTATACTCATGGTTTATTTCCCACTTATTAGTGAGAACATGTAGTGTTTGTTTTTTCATTCCTGAGATACTTAACTGGGGATAATGTTCTCCAGTTCCATCTGTGGATTTCTAAACCTAGTCTGTGGTTATTCTTTCAGCTCTGGAATGCATAATCAGAATAGGCACACACAACAACTTGCAGATTCCCTACTCTGACTGGCAGAGTGAGGGCTGTTGTGGTTGGAAAGGCCAAGTGGGGGCACACTATAATTCCCACTGCCTACAAAAGCAGTGAACTAGTTTCTGGAGGAATTATAGAGATTAGTACCATCTCAAGGAATTGTAAGACACAGGATGGTAATCCCCACTACATCCCCACTCAACTCACCTACGTGGCCAGTGCAGAAAACAGATGGACTTTGGAGGACAACAGACTATGACAAATTTAACCAGGGAGTGGCTCCAGTCGTAGGTGGTATTTGAATGAGATTTTACTGTTCGAGCAAAATTAACATATTTTCTCTTATCTGATAAGCAGCTATTTATCTGACAAATGCTTGTTAATAAAGACAAGAGAAAGCAATTTTCTTTCAGTTGACAAGGCCAGCAGTATACCTTTAATCTCCTACCTAAGAGTTATGAATGTAGTCCTATGCTGTAAATTAGTGTGCGTGGATCTAGATTGTCTTTTCTTTCTACAAGACATTGCATTAGTTCATTTAATTGATGACATTATGCTGTTGGAACCTAGTGAGCAAGAAGTAGCAACTACTTGGGCTCATTAGTAAGACACGTGTGTATGTCAGATGTGAAACAAACCTGACAAAAATTCAGGAGCCTTCCACGTTAATAAAATTTCTAGGGGTATAGTGGTTAGTGGTACATTGAGAGATACCTTCTATGTGAAGGATAAGTTGTTGAATCTGGTCCCTTCTACAACCAAACAGAGTCAGAATGCTCAGAGTGTCTGAATTTTGGAAGTAACATATTCTTCATTTGGCTGAGCTGTTCCTCCCCATTTACCAAGTGGCATGAAAAGTTTTGAGTTGGGCCCAAAACAAAGAAAGCTTTGCATAATAAGATCCAGGGTGCAGTACAAGCTACTCTGCGTCTACCACTTGGGCTATATTAGCCAAGAGATTCAGTGATTCTTGAACTCTTGGTATCAGATAGGGATGTTGTTCTTAGCTTTTTATAGGCCCTTATAAGTGAATCAAAGCACAAAGCCTTAGGATTTTGAAGGAAAATTCTGCCATCTTCTGTAAGTAACCACTTTTATTTTGAGAAACAGCTTTTGACTTGCTACCGGGCCTTAGTAGACACTGAATGTTTAATTATGGCCACCAACTTACTTGCCATACAATCCAAGCTGCTCATTGTGAAGTAAATGTTTCCTGAACACCCAAGTCATTGAATCAGGCATGTGCGACAGCACTCCATCATCAAAGGAAGTGGGGCATACAAGATCAGCTTTGAGCAGGTCCTGAAGGTGCAAACAATTTGCAAGAAGAAGTTGTCTAAATGTCCATAGTTCCCACTTCTGCTGCATTGCCTTTTCTCTCCCACTTGACCTCAACAGCCTCATGTGTATTCCCTATGATCAGCTAACTGAAGAAGAGAAAATTTGGACCTGGTTTTCAGATATTTTACAGGGCATGCAGGTACTGTCTGAAGTAAGCTGCAGCACTACAGCCCCTCTCTGGGACATCCCTAAAGGACAGTGGTGAAGGAAAATTCTCCCAATAGGCAGAATTTTGAGCACCACATTCGGTTGTTCATTTTGCTTGGAAGGAGAAGTAACCAGATGTGCAATTGTATACTGATTGATGGGCTGTGGCCAATGGTTTACCTGTATGATCAGGGACTTGGAAGGAACATGATTAGAATATCATAGACAAAGATATTTGGGAAAGAGACATGTGTACAGACCACTTCAAATGGGCAAAAATATGAAAATATTTCTACTCCATATAAATGTTCACCAAAGGGTGTCCTTAGCAGAGGAGGATTCCAACAATCAAGTGAATTAGAATGACCCCTTCTGTGGATGCCAGTCCATCTCTTTCTCCAGCCACTCATCCCATTGCCCAATAGGCTCATGAACAAAGTGGCCAAGGTGGTAAAGATGAAGGTTTGCCGTGGGCTCAGCAACATGGACTGCTGTGACATGGTTGAGTGCACAGTCTTCCAGCAGAAGAAATTAAAACTAATTCTCAGATATAACCCCATTCCCCAGGGTGATTAGATTCCCCTAGTAGCAGGTTGGTTATATTGGATAGTTTCGATCCTGGAAGCCATGGCATTTTGTTCCTACTTGAATAGACACTTACTCTGGATACAGGTTTGCCTTCACTGTAGGCAATGATGCATGTACTTACAGAATGACTTACCACCATCATCGTGTTCTGTACAGTTTGCTGATTAAGAAGGAATTCACAGCATGGCAAATATTAATCATATACTGATTTTAATCCCATACAAACGTTGGTGAATATTGTCCCAGCCCTGCAATGTTTTGCCACTGATCTGGTGCTATAATGAGTCTTCATTACACCATCTTTCAAGCCAGCTTCTTCAGGATAATGGGGACTATGGTGAAATCATTGAAATCCATGAGCATGGGCTCATAGCCACATTTTATTTGCCATGCCGTGTAATATATATGGTGACATTTCTCCTGTAGTCAGGATTCATAAGTTCAGAAATCAAGAAGTGAAAATGTGAGAGATACCACTCACTATTACTCTAGTAAGCTACTAGTAACATTTTTGTTTCCTCTATTTTTTTTCTACCACATTATACTCAATTAGTCCTTTCAGAGGCCTTGGTTCAAACAGGAATATTCTTCCACTACCAACCACTTTGGGCTCCTCAGACTTCTCAATCAACTGGCAAAAATAGATTTATTTACCTGGCTCAAATAATTGATCCTGATTACCAAGAGGAAACTGGACTGGTACTACACACTAGAGATAAGAAATGGTATGTCTAGAATACAGGAGATCTTGTAAGGCATGTATAGCATTACTATGCCCTGCGCTTAAAGTTACTGGTAAACTACAACAACCCAATTCAGGCAGCAGGACTTCTAATGGCCTAGATTCTTCAAGAACGAACATTTGTATCACCTCACCAGTCAAATAACCATAAACATCTGAGGTGCTTACTGAGGGAAATAGAATATGGAATGGGCAGTAGAAGAATGTGGTACCAGCTACGACCAGATGATCTCATTGTGTAAATGAGATCTATAATTGCTATGAATTTTATTCCTTATTTTGTTGCAAATATGTGTGTATATAAAATACTTTGTTTTTCTCTCTCATTTATTTCTTTATTATATAACATAAAAATGAACTAATAATACTTGACTTTACATCACAGTATTTCTTTTTTTTCTTTTGTTTTTCTTTTTTCTTTTTTTTTTTTCTTTCATGCCAGACAGGTAATGTGCCAACATTTTAGCAAGAATTGAGGGAGGTGCATCTCACACATGTGCGTGAAAACCCAATCATCACACTTAGGAACTACAAAAGGATCCGCATCACAGTATTTAATTGACAGGACATCAAGGAGAAGGGTGACTATCCTCCAAGGACTTTGCATCCTGTTTTTTGGAAAAGAGTTAATGAATTTTTCATTGTATGCAAAATTTGTGTGTTATGTTAGTTGAAAATACTACTTTGTTTCTGTCTTTATTCGGAGATTTAACATGGTTTAAGGAGATGTATTGATATATGAATGCTAAATTGGCATAGGGTAAACTATGATGGAAAATTTTATGTGTCAACTTTAGTAGGCTATAATACACAATTAGTTAATAAAACACTGATATAGGTGTTGCCAAGAAAATATTTTGTAGATTTGTTAACATCTAAAATCAGTTGACTTTTAAGGAAATCCTTCTCTCATAATATATGTGGGCCTTATCTAATTATGTAAAGACCTTAAGAACAAAATCTGAGGTTTTCCAAAGAAGAAGAAATTTTGCCTGACTGCATCATTAACCTTTGTCTGCATTTTCAGCCTGTTATTGGCCTCCCCACAGATTTTCACTTGACAACCCCAATAATCCCGTGGGATGTGATCCAGATCTTTGTAATCTCTCTCTGTCTTTCTCTCTCTGTCTCTGTCTCAATATAGCCTATGTTCCTTTTCTCTTGGGAACCCTCACCAATATAATGATGTAAATACATAAAATATTTCTTCAGAGAAAAGACAATTACTAAATAAAAAGTAGTAAACATCCTTAAAAATGTGGTGGCAAGCAGTATTGTTAATGGGAATGTTTAGACTCTGTGTTATCTGGTCATCAATATTTATAACATTGATTTTCTTTTATCTCTTACTATAAACTTTATTCATAGGGCTTTTACTTTTAAACTTGTAGATCCACTATTCTCTAAACAAATCTTGTGCTTGTTTGCATTACTGACATTTCTTCTGTCATTTGAAATCTTCTCCCCGGATTCAGTGCCTGTTCAAACATTATGTATACTTTTGGGTCTATATCAAATTCCTCCTTCTCCAAAATGCCTTCTCCAGTCAGTCTGGTAATAAAGCAGCACCCTCTCTAGTTAACTCATGATATAACCATAGTACCTATTTCTGGGACTGTCATCTAACTAGGTTTTCTGGCTTGTTTTGTTTTGTTACCTCGATACTCCTTGAGTATTAGCACTTGTACTGTCTGTGGCTATTTATTTACTCAAAAAATCTTTACATTAAGTGGGAGAATATGTCAATATTATGAAATACAGATATAAACTATCTATAGCTGATGACTGTTGTAATACTGGAGATACAGGCAATTTCACTTCTCTTTGAATAAACCAACTCTCCTATTTTTAGTACACTTAACTTTTTACTGCAATCCATCTTATTTTGCTGCTACTATTCAGACTACAGACATCTACATTTTGAAATGCCCTTCCTTATAGAATCTTTATAATTTGAAGCACTCTTTTGCATTTATACCTTCCCTTTAGATAATTTCATCCAATTGTATGCCAATCCAAATAATTGTAACTTGACTCTTTATAATTCTGGTTTTTCTATTGAGCTCCAATACAGCATTTTGAAAACTTCTCAAAATTGCCATAGTCAAATATAAACATTGATTTCTTCTACTATTTATTAAAAATATGTTGTCATCTCCCATCTTTCTATATCAGTTGATGGAGCCAACATGTACCCAGTTGTCTTAGCAAAAACTGAATAGGAAATTAATTTCTTTTTCCTGCTTCACTTTTTGTACCATGTCAAGCTTAAATTGTTGATCTTATTTATAAAATTATTGCCTTATACATTGATTTCCTAGTCTCCAGTGCCAATATCCTAGTGTAAACCACTATTATCTACTATTTAGGCTACTGAAATAGACATTGGCCATATTTTTTCTCAACCTGAAATCTATGATGTTTCAGAGTTATCATTTTTCAATGCAAATCAAATAATATTATTCTCTTTCTTAAATCCTCATATGGATTCTCAGTGCACTAAAAAGAAAATTTGACTAACACCATCTGGTGCTATTTGCCAGTCTCTGAGTTCCTTATTCATATGGTCCACATTCAATTTATTGAACACATCAAGCTCTCCCTTGACCAAAGGCTTTTAATTCCCATAACTCAAAGCCTTTCTATAACTGACTATTTTCTGTTCATATCTCAGCATTAAATTTAAAATAAATGCATATCCCATCCACTTTTTGTCACTTCCTACTGCTTTATTTTCATAATAGAAAGTTATGATTTTCATAAATAAAAACACATTCATGAATTTACTATCTGAGTCTTTCCCAGAAAACCCCAATATCCAAATTTAAAATCCATGATAGCAAGACTTTTGTCTGTCTTACTGACTCTCTAGCAAGCAGAATAGAGCTTGGCCACATATATCTATTCAATAAATATTTATTTAAACAAATGAGCACAAATGAGATTATAAATTATGAATATAAGCATGATACTGTTATATGTATGCATATACATATTTCATAATGATTTCTGAAAATACTATCCATTTTCAATGTTTTATGCTACATAGGACATATTAAAAATATTGCATATTCACATCCACAAATTACATACCTACATTATACATGCAAATTCCTTGAGTTGTAGAGTTTAACGTATTTTACAAGGTAAATTAAATAATTTCTTAAAATCACAACTTCAGTAACTTTCACAAAAATAGCATCAGTAACTATACATATATTGTAATGCACACAAACTTGCAGAAATCCGCTATTTACAAATACTTTCATTAGAGAAGATTTCTCTATATAAATAGGTAAATTTAAGTAGTCCTTCTGTTGTTCTTTCACATAATTTTAATCACATTGTAGCATAGGTTCAGATGTCTATCTTCTTCTTTGTTTTAATAACTTTTTGAAACTTGGATAATTGTACAGTAAATAAAGAATAATATATATATATATATATATATAAAGGCCTAAGAGAGTTTTAGAAATAGTTATATTTATTTTTAAAAGGAGCCTTTCAAATAAAATAGATAAACACAGGACATGGAAAAATCTCACATTGTTACATGCTGAATGATCAAAGACATAGATCGAAACAAGCAGAAGATTTAAAAACTATGTTTTTTTTAAAAAGTAAGACTTTCCAAATTCTTTCTAAATTATTAAAACTCATGTGGTTGACATTACATTGACTGATGAAGAGAAAAGAATACGAAGTAAGGCACATATTTTATCAAGATATTTAAAAACATGTTTAAGATTTTATTGAGGACTAAAAACTAAACCCAACATATGTGTTCTTGTCACATTTTCAATTCTGAATCGATTTTCTTAGCAACTAAAAATATACTCATTTCTATTTCTTTATTTCTGTTTGTTAGAACCTGAAAGTTAAAGTGTAAAAAAATTGTGGTCTAGAGCAACACATAATGCTTTCCTAGTATCACTGAGACCACCCATAAAAGATGGCTATAGATTAGTACATTAAAAATAAATTAATGATCTCCACAACACTACATGTATTCACTATTAAATTGGACCTAACTGATGAACACACATGTGCAGAGAGAGAAGTAAATCTCAAAGGAAATCAAACAGGAGAAT
>CAUYSK010123611.1:0-16062 GCA_963575035.1 Avahi laniger
TAACTCACACAGAGAAAATCATAAAAAATAACAAATGAGAAAGGATTGTTTTATTTTAATAAAACACCGTGGCCCCAAGGGAAAAATTGCTTTTTCCTAGTGTGGCAGTCAGTGTGTTAAGCAATTTTTGTGACATTCTGCATGTCGTAAGTGGGAAGGCAGGATGCAAACTGAGGGCTGCGTGACCCTGAGATTCTTCCCCCAGGACCAGGGCTTCTCGGTGGAAATACTTGGTGGAAATACCTGAAAGTCCCAGGATCCCTCCTCAGACCAATCAAATCAGAATATTGGGATGAGAGAGGACCTGGGCTTCAGTACTTCCAAAAGCTCCTCAAGAGATTCTAACATGTGGTCAAGATTGAGAACTACTCGTACGAGTATTGCCTGCACTGCCTCTAGCTATCTTGCTGAACATAAAAATCTCTTTGAAAAAACTATGGCAGCTGAGCGATTAGCTTCTTTTGGCTACAATAACAGATTTAATCCCCTTCGCATAGCCTCGTATGCCAGGTAGATGATACCTGATAATTGACACAATCTATTAAATTCCTCAGGAATTTGAATACACAGGAATTTTCCTGTTATGGAGTAAACATAAGAGAGAGAGAGTCAGAAGACATATATTGAATGTCCATCCATTCTGATAGCTGCTTTGTCTTTCTAGCAGAGATAGAAATGGAAATAGTGACAATTGAATTTAGGACTTTTGTGCTTGTAAATGCCAGAGTACCTAGCTCCCAGGTGTGCTTATAGCATTGTAGGTGGACTGAGAAGAAAGTTGTTGTCATTATCCTGACCTCTGGACAATGGGCCCCTGCTCTTGATATCAGTAGACACAGGTAATTTTCATCATAATTTTTAGTAACAGTCTTCCTTCAGCATGCTAATGGTCTACACGGTATGGTATGGTATGGACACTATTATACTCATGAGACTCGCAGAAGCATGGAGCAAAGCCCCTGTGGGTGGATATTCCTCCAAACATTGGCAAGATACGTGATCACAGAGTCTCTGATGTACATGGTATTCTTCTAGTTCTTCCTTCCTTTCCTGATCCCTTCCCAACTCTAGACATGTAGTAAATAATTATGGAATGGAATAAAAATTATGGGATAAAACTATTCCAGAAGAAAGAGACTCAGTTGTGTTTTTAGATTTCTGACATAAATCTTCTATGTCCCATCAAGCTGTCCTGCATAAAAAAAGTATCTAATGATTTGTTTTGGTAATTAGGATGTGAAATTTAACTTCAGATTGATAAATGGTCAGCAGAATATGGTCTCTAGGTTTAGGCAATCAGTCTTCTGTGTCAAATGCAAGGTCAGTATATTCAAACTGTGAAAGCTGGCTTGGTGGTAGAATTTGTGACTCATATGATAAAAATATTTTTTCTTGGAGTTAAATATGAATAAATTGGGGAAGATAGTAACACTGCACAGTTGCATACTAGTTGGATGGCAGATAGCCTAATATCTGTACCGCCGTTCCATTCTCCTGGACCTCTGGAAGATATCACTAATTGACTATTGTACTTTCCCTCCTCTCTTTGTGGCTGAACACAGGCATGGACTCAGAAACTCTTTCAGCACTGGAATCCATGCAGTGATGACCAATAGATCTGATTTGGCATGAAAGATAAAACTTATTTTCCAGCCTTATTGTAGCAAGTTACTGTTTACAAACGATATTCATGCCCAATACATTGTTAATATTCTTTGCAAAGTTAATAGCTTTATAAAATACAAGGTGGCAGTGATTATATAAAAGATGGCAGAGCACCTCATATTTGTTCTGAATGTCAGGTACATACTGAAGGTTTTTTTTTTTAATTTTTTTCTTTTTAATTTTTTTTTAAATATGTTTCCATGTGCCTAAATCCAGCAGGGGGAGTATCCTACTTTCCTAGACCCTACTTTTAACACCTGCTTAGTTTCAGTGCTAACAGTTTATTTTATAATCCCCCAAAATTTGAGGAGCCAGTTGGGAAAAATTACATTGAAGCCTTATGGGATAGACTATCAAGGAAATTAGAGCTCAGTTTCCCCCACTGCTCGTGGAGTTCTATCTGTGGCACTTCTCACTCTTCTCTTGGATTTGGCACCAAAGCCACATATAGCTCTAATGATGTGAGCTGCTAGCATTTTTTTTTTTTTTGCTGGAAATCCTATCTTTAGAACTGAATGTGGAATCATGATCAGATTTTCTCTTGAGTCTAATAGGTTGCATGATTCTTCCCCCTCTGGAGGGGCTGTGAACTGGCTTGGTTTCAATTTAGGTAATTATACCCAACTTCCCAAATTCCACCCTACTTTATGTGGTTCTGTTTCTTTACCTGCCCCCATTAAAGTATATTGGCAAAGAAATATTGTGGCATTCCTAACAGGAACAGGCTGTCTTTTCCTGGCATGTGAAATAATGTCCCTCTGCTAAATGACGTTGTACCTGTCAGATCAATGCACAGGTAATGACATGTATTATAATATGAGAAATACCATTCTCTTTGTTGTCCTCAAACTTGTACCTTAATATCAGGAAATGGATAACTATGGTTTGTGGGTTTAACAGAGCCTGTGGCCTCTTTTGGCACAGCTCTCATGCTAACAATGGGTTTTACATTTTTAAAGCATTGTTAAAAAAAAAAACAACAACACTACACACGTATAGAAGAATATGCAACAGAGATTATATGTGCTCTGCAAAGCCTGAAGTATTTACTTATTGGCCCTTTACAGAATAAGTTTGCTGACTCTTGCTTAAGATCATAACAGTAGCAATAGTATATATTAATAATAGCCCCTTATGTAGTACTTACTATATAATGTTTTAAGAATTCATATTTTAACTCAGTCTTCATAGATACTCTATGAGATAGCATGGTAGGCAGCCTTTCAGACTGTCCCCACTAATCCTTGCCTCTGGTATTCATGCCCTTGTGTAACCCCTTCCCATCAAGTGTAGGCTGTGTTTAGCGACTTCCTTTTAATGAATGATTTCCTTCCAATAGAATATGGCATGGGATATAGAATATATAGAATATGGTTATGGGATGTCACTGAGAGAGATTAGATTACAAAAGACTGTGAATTTCTTCTTGAGCGTTCTCTTATCTCATCCTTCTTTCGATTGAGAGCTGTGGGAGAAGCCGACTGCTGTGTAGAGATGCCCATGTAGTAAGGAATCAAAGCCTGCCAGTGAACTCTGTGTGCAAATCAGGAAGCAAACCTCCCCCAACCCAGCTGAGACTTCAGATGAACCCACAGCCCCAGCCTGCAACTTCATGAGAGACCTTTAGCGGTGGCTAGGTTGCACCCAGATTCCTGGCCCACAGAAACCACAATAATAAATGTTTTTTTAAACCACTAAGTTTTGGGTTAAATTTTTAGGTATCAATAGATAAATACAGATTTTGGTAACTGGAAGTGGGGGATATTGCCATAACAAATATATAAAATGTGGGAGGGGCTTTCGAATCAGGTAGACGGCAGAAAATAGGAAGAGTGTAGGATTTTTAGGAGAATGTCAATGAAAACTTAAAGTACCTTGAATACATCGTTCACAGAATTTTGGACTTTGAAGACACGGAGGGTGATAAGTTGTACGAAAGTGAAGAAAATGTTCAAAATTGGAGGAAGGTGGGTTCTTACTTTTGAGAAACTGCTAAACTTCAGAAAGTTTAGCAAAACTGTGGCCTACAGTTATGTAGAAAATAGAAATTGTGCCCAATGGACTGGGTGATTTCCAAGCAAAGTGTTGAAGATGCTGCCTGGTTTCTTCTTTCTGACAACAGTAAAATGTGAGAGGAGAGAACTAAATTGGGGGAAGGAAAGGTAAATAAAAAGGACCTAGTATTTGAGTGTTTTGAAAATTCTCATCCTCTATAAATGGCAAAGGACGCTACAGCTAAAAATTGCCAAGGTGGGAGGATTGCTTGAGCCCAGGAATTTGAGACCAGCTTGGGAAACAGGGCAACATAGCAAGATTCCCATCTCTACAAAAACTGAAAAAAATTAAAAATAAAATAGCCAGGTGGGGTGGTGCACACCTGTAGTTCTAGCTACTTGAGAGGCTGAGGTGGGAGGATCTATTGAGCCTAGGAGTTTGAGGTTGCAGTGAGCTATGATTGCACCATTGCACTCTAGCCTGGGTGGCAGAGCAAGACCCTGTCTCAAACAAACAAACAAACCAACACAAAAGGCTTCTAAGAAAAGATCAAAAGCAGAGCACTGACAGGAAAACAGTCTGAAGCTAAAGCTGAGAGTGTGATTGTAAACCTATAAACCTTCGTTAAGACCTCAGAAAGATCAAAGGTAGTGCCACAGTGTACTATTTCATCACCTAAAAGGGTCTTTCAAGAGATTAAGGGTGTATACCTCACACATTCTCTCAACCAAACAACAGGGCTTCTAGGAGATTTAAGACCGTCACCTCTCAGCTATCTTAGCCAGAGCCCTCGGTAGAGAAGGACTTACCTGGAAGAAATTATAGGAGTGCCTTTTGTCTGATAGAGTGACCTCAAGTAGATTCATGAGTGATCCATTAAGATCTTAAAGGAGCTGTATATGCAGAAACACTATACTTGAACTTAGGGAAACAGAGGCAGCACAGAATGAAAAGGCCTTCGGACTCTCAGAATTCGGCTGACAGGAAGCAGGCAGGGAAAGCTGTCCCGCTGCAAACACAAGCTACCTTTCATTTAAAAAAGAAAGGTGACTCAGAGAGTAGAGTCAAAGGCCCAGAGAGCATAGCAGGTAGCTGTGGAGAATTATTCCCAGGCCTCGAGAACCTAATCAGGGTGCCCCTAACATTTGCCTGGCTTGATTGTAGAATCGCTGCAGACCAGTGACTCCTTGTGCCTCCCATTTACCCCCACTTGAATGGAAATGTGTACATTGGTTTTCCTGTGTCTGTCTCAGCACTGTACTTTGGGTATGTGTGGACAAGGAACTTTTCTCATTGGTTTTTCACAAGTCTAGAGTCTGCATTCCAGGAGCTGTACTCAGAAATTACATCTGAGGTGTATTATCTGCACTTGGGCCTGATTTACATAACAAGATTCTGGGCTCCAGCGGATACTGTCACTGGATGAAGCTTTTAGGGACCTTGGGAGTGGGTGGGTGTATTTTTTATATGGAAGGGATGTGAATCATGGGGAGTCAGGGAGGGGACTGCACCAGGCAGTTTCTGAGATGGTCCCTATCTACTGGCATTCATGCTCTTGAGTGTGAACAGAATTTAGTGATTCATTTTGAACAAATATGATATTGTAGAAGTGATGGGATATTACTACCAATCTTCTGTAAAAAAAAGATTGTGGCTTTTATCCCAAGTGCTCTGCTCTTACTCTCTTTTGGCTTGTTTGCTTGGGGGAAGCCCATTATTGTGAGAAGCTCCGTGTAGAGGGAACGAAGTCTTCCAGTAGCCATGTGAGCGAGCCTGGAAGCAGATCTTCCCCTCCCCTTTAGGCTTCCAGATGAGACCATAGCCCAGGTCAGAGTGCTGAGAGACCATAAACTAGAGGCTAAGCAGCTGCACCTGGAAAGCTGACCTAAGGAAACTAGGACATTGTTGTTTTATATTGCTAAATAAATAATTGTTAATAATACAGGTAGGTAAAATTGTTAGCCACATTTTATAGAAGAAGAAATTGAAGTATAGAAACCTACCCAATGCCATACAGCTCATGAGGGGTGGAGCTCAGATTTGAACCCAGGCAAATCCAGCTCCAGAGTCTGCACATTGAATCATAAAGAGGCCGAATTGATGTAGATGAGAATTTGCAATCATTAAATGAATGAGTAGGGTCCATAAGCACTAGGAGTCCCTTTGCTGGTGTGTGTATGGGTATTTCAACACACACATGCACAGACATACTCACTGTGAACATTCTTAGAAATCGAGGATGGTGCCTTTTGGGAACTTACCCTGCTTCTAGGTGGTGCTGAGTACATAGCATGTATCTTTAAAGAACACTTTTGAGCAATACTTAGCAAGTCCAGGCTAGCATTCTGCTGCAACCAGATCCTCCTTTGGCCTCAAGCACTCAAAATTTAGGGAGAAAATGTAGAGGTAAAACAATCAAATAGTTCTTATAGTTGAGGTCCACCCCCCTATTAATGTTTATGACATTGTACACATAAGATGTGGATCCCAAAATACGAATTTAAGTAACTTTTCAGCATATACAAGGGATGATTGTTGTGAAGTCATGGCTTACATAGATAGGGAAGTTACATTAATCACTTTAATGTTTTGATTAATCTTAAAATTCTTTAAAAATTATTTTTGAAGTAGTTTTAAGGTCACAGAAAAATGAGTGGAAGGTACAGAGATTTCTCGTGTACTCCCTGCCCCACATACTCATAGTCTCCAGTTACACCCTGTAAAAGTGGAGTGGAATGACCAGGTTCACACTAAGAGGTCCCAAGCAGTACTATCAGATATAAGTAATTTAGTCAGTTCATCAGGTATTACTATGTCAGGGACACATGTACTCTCTTTGTTTTTAGTGCTATAATAAACTGCTAAGTGATACCTTCAATTTGAAGAATTGAGCAAAACTCAGTGTTTTTATTTGTTCATTTTGCTCACTTTCCTTTTTTGTACAAAGTGCCACCATGAAAGCAAGATTTTGTTGATGCAGTTCGATCAGTAGGTACACAGCTCCCATTCACTTGCCATCTCTTATCATAAAGGGGTCGGGTTGGGTGGGGGGACCCTCGGATGTGGAGTAAGGGGTATATGACTTCCAGCTATGGGCCGTTATTCCTGTCAGACATCTGAGATATTGGGGACACTTGTCAGTGGTCAGCATGTTTTCCTGGGTTCCTTAGAATAAGTGTTGACTGATATAGGCGGAGGCCTCTTGAAATGTGTGTCTACCTCATTGCTGCTCCCTGGACATCAGTTGTGTTTGCTTTTTGATGAGCTGCTGGTAAGAGTGAGCAAAGCATCGATAACTGAAACTCTTTTGCACTGTTACTTTCTAAAAGCCATGACCGTATCAAGGAGAAAGGTGCAGGTGTCTCTGGTGGTATAACTTCAACACCTGCTTTTCTTCTCAAAATCTCTAGTGATCTGGGCTTGATGGTTTCAGTGGCACTCAAAGGGTGGTGTGCATGTGGGTAGTGTCACCGTCACCTGCAATCTTACTAAAATACAAATATTTGGGCCCCACCCCAGGTGTAATGAATCAGGCTCTCTGGGGCTGGGCTCGGCAATTTTGCTTTAACAGGTGATTCTTATACACACTGCAGTTTGAGATGCACTTGTGAGCCTGGGCCATAGATTTGATTAACTTTGTCACAGGTTTCTCAAATCTGAAATATATGGTTTTAGTACTTTTGACAAGAGTTACTTTGTTCACAGTAAATTTTTATCTTAACACCTCATTTTTTTCTCCCGTGGAGTACTGATTTTTAAAATGCGGTTTGTAACAAATCATTTAAAAAGAGGAAAACTCCTTAACAGAATAGGTTAATGTTCATACATGGTTTTATTTTTCCTTTGTGGACTCTCCTGTAATTTTTGGCTATCTGGAGATTAATTTCCTTTTCATTTGAAAAATGCTGTTAATGTTACTAATGTAACAGCTTCAGAATCTAAGTTTGTAGTTGGAACTGAAATATCTATCCTTTAATCTTCTCTTTACAAAACAAGTGATTGTTGTCATGGTTCTATGGGATGAGCATAAACTCTGCTTTTATTATAGAAAACAATTATTAGCAAGGTCTAATAACCGTTTATGATAGATTAAAACTTATTTAGTTATATAACTGCTCAGATGATGCTATTTAAAAGAAGATCGAGATCTCTTAATCTAGCTGGGGGTCTTCCTATTAATTGTCAGTTGAACTGTGCCAGGAAATTATTCTGCCATTTATATTCTATTTTAAGCTTATTGCAGATGTGGAGTCTCATGTCAAGACTGGAACATTCTTAATCTTTCCTGTCTCTTAAAACAAGAAGATAATAAACATTCTGACAAACCGTAATCAGGAACTGGTCTGGTAGTTAATGAACAGGTCAGAGGTAGCCATCAGGGATGTTTCTGAAGAATGTTCGTAATGAAAGCACATTGGCTGAGGCCTCAGCTCCATGAAAGTGGTGATAAAAGGCATTGGGGGTGGTGGATTAAAGAGGGGAGGATTCTACATGGCCTCTAGAATTCACTCTACTCACTTGTCTCTTGTTTTGCTTTTCTATTACTCAGTGGGTCTGGGAAGTGTCTTAGCTACCCCTCCTTCAATGATCACTGCCTTGGAGAGCTAAGTTTTGTTCAGCACCTTCTCTGTGGCCTCCATAGGAGGGATCACCGTAAACTAGGAGGAAAGAATCTGGAGTTGGATTTGAGCACTACCTCTGCTTCACACTGACCGTAGGGAAATCACAGATTATCTGAGCAGCTGTCCTGGGAGGGTGCAGCACTTAGGTTCTAGCCGGAGGCCAGAGCCATTGTCCTGTGTTTCTCTCCCTTTCCCAAGACTATTGGTGCTGTGTTCTTTAAGGATGGATACCCTGCGCCATCTTCGCCTCCTGCTGCCAGGATATTGTCCCTCCTAGCGGACCGTGGGAGGTGGGTGAGGAAATCATAAATCCTGCAGTAATTCTTGCCCCTTTTCCCACTTCCTCTAGGTTATAGCATAAATAAAACTTAAATGTTTTTGTTTTTATAGTTGAAGAAGAGTGTGCAACTACAGCTGAATACATGTTGAATCTGAATTTTATGTATGTAATACAAGGCTTGTGAATTTCAAGTATATTACATGAAAACGCCCATTTACTAAGGGATGTCACAAAGCAAAAGTAATTTTTTAAAACCTAACAGCCTTTACAACCTAAAATACACACAGAAGCATGATTCATGTACGTGCTAAATTATTCTTTCCCATTGTGCACATGAACCAGAATTCTGTCTCCTCTGTTAATATTTACTCTGAAAATATGTATCGGGTACCTCCTATGTGACCATTTGGTTCTGGAACCACCATACATGGTTTGGTCCCTGCCCTCTTGAGTAGGTAGATGTTGATCAAAGTCACCTTCTCACTGGCCTCCCTGGCCTCCCTCCCTTCCTTCTCTGTTTCCTGGGTTTCTCTTCTCTCACTCTGTTTCTCTTTCCCTCCTTCTCCTCCTTCCCGTTGTCTTTAAACATTCTTCATGCAACTTAGTCATTCAGTGGAATGACTGGTTCGGAAGTAACTTTAAAGTGGCTGTTTCCTGAAAGTACTTCCAAAGCTTAGGGATTTCAAGTTATTTCAGAATCATTTACTGTATATATATAAGAGCAGTTTACCTAGGACAATGGCTCTCGAATTGTGGGCTGTGTCAGAATCACCTGGCAGGCTTGTTGAAACACAGACTGCTGGCTCCCACGCCCAGTCTCAGCTTTCCTAGATCTGGGGTGGGCTCATGAATTTGCATTTCTAACCTCCCAGGCGATGCTGATGCTGCTGGTCTGGAGACCACACTTTGTGAACCACTGGCCTAGGACATTGTATTAGGGGCAATTTATTTGTTATTGTGTCATTCTTTGTGCAATAATTAAAGAGAAAACCTTAAGGTATTTTCTGGGGATGACCAGGTCAGATTAAGAACCCCAAGATCAGCCACTTTTTCAGACTTCTAGTCTTCAGGCAATGCCTGTACCTGCTGAGACTGACTTTCCTGCTGATGGAGCCTGAGTAGCTGTGGACTTTAGGATTTTTTTTCTTTTCCTGTTGGGTGGGAATGGAGTAGTACTATGGCATATCACCTCCCCAGATGTCTTTTGTCTGGTGGATTGTGGCCATCTGGGCATAATATTTCAGGTTAGGATACTTGTATACTTTTTATGTTTCTTTGTTTAAAAATTCCAAAAAGCTGTTTCTATGTTTCTTCAGAGACTAATGATTTGCAATGAAAGCAAACATGAAATTTGCTAAATGATCTGGACAAAATGTAACAATGTAGAAACTTCAGGAGAAAATAGTTTGATGAAACTTAATTGCTAAAAAATCCCAACTTATTAAATGGTCATATTCAGAAAAAAATTAAAAATATTTATATTTTTGTGCTGAGATATTAAATTCAAATACTTTTCATTTGTAGGTCTTTATTCAGATGTCTTCCCAAAGTGCTTCCTTCCCTCCCTTTCTTTCCTATCTGTCTTACCTTGTCATTTTGTGTCTGATTGCATCTTAATTTAATCAGGTACTTTAATATAGTCTACTGCTTAATTTTTTTATTAGTAAAAATGGATTGATAGTCCTGATAATTGTAAATGTTTCATACTTTCTATGGTCATTAAAGTGATTTTGTTAAAAGTAACACTAACACAAAGGGAAAACAGTGTTTTAAAACTGTACTAAAATTGTTTCCTTATTCCTGAACCTATAGCATGTGCTCTGTAGGTTTCTCCATTTTTTATGTAACCCCCTCATCAAGGACAGTCATGAACTGCTTTTCAAAATTGGTGAATAATATTCTTTCAGAATATTCTAGGCTGTGGTTTGGTAGCAAAGTAGACTCTTATGGTATGACTTTAATAATAAGAAATCACTTGAATGTTCTTACAAAAAAATGATGTTATCTAATGGATACGTTAATTATCTTGATTTACTTATTCCACAGTATATACATACATCAAAACATGTTGTATACCATAAATACATATAATTTTTGTTGATTACAAAATATATACTTTTTTTGGGGGGGGGGTGCAGAGTCTTGCTCTGTCGCCCTGGGTAGAATGCAATGGCATCATTATAGCTCACTGTAACCTCAAACTACTAGGCTCAAGCAATCCTTCCTGCCTTAGTCTCCCAAGTAGTTGGGACTACAGGTGCGTACCACAATGCCTGGCTAATTTTTCTATTTTTAGTAGAGACGGAGTCTTGCTAAGGCTGGTCTCAAACTCCTGGACTCAAGTGATCCTCCCGCCTTGGCCTCCCAGAGTGCTAGGATTACAGGTGTGAGCCACTGGATCCAGCCAAAAATATATAATATTAAAAAAAAAAAAAGAGATTGCTCACTAGAGTTTACTAACTGCTATGAATGTAACTTTAGGACATTGTTTCCACTTCTTTCCATTGTGTGAGGTTCTTCTAGTTGTCCAAAGTCTGCTTCAAATAAAGATACTCATCTGGGAAGCAAAAAATAAATAAATAAACAGGAAGAGGGGAGATTTTAAGTAAGTTCCCTCCAACCAGCCTGTTTCCTGGGGGCGAGATTAGAAATATAACTCCGATGGTAACCATCCTCTGAAACAGAGATGGAAACAACTTCTCAACGTGGTGTCCCAGAGACAACTAAGTTTCATATTCAGTCCACAATTAACTCTTGCTCTCACCGTCCACTTTGGTTCCCTCTTTATACTTGTACCATAGTGAGCATCTACTGTTTGCACCTCTCGAGTACACTCACGAACCTAAATTCTTTAGAGGGGAGAGATCCCCTCTTGTATATGTTTCATCCACCACGTAACCCGACATAGTAGGTGTTTGGTATGTTTTTATTGGTTCTTTTCTTTTTTTTACTTGTATGTACATTGTCATAAAGTCCTTCTCTCTAACTTAAGTTTTATCTGTGTTTTCACTCCTTAGTTTTCCTCCCCTCCTCTCCTCTCTCTCTGAATAAGAGGGTGGGAATCAAAGTCAGCAGCTCTGACTCCCCGCATTTGGTGCTCTCCAGGGTTCTGTCTCTCTCTAGACCTTCTAGACTCTCAACCTTCTAGACTCTAGAGAAATTAGCTTCCACTTTTCCCACTGCCTGTCCGTTCACTTCCCGGCCCTCTTGCAGCTTCGGCATCTGCCATGTGGCTCCACTGAAGCTGCTCTCTTTGAACATTGCTCTGACTTTCTGATTCCCAAACTGGACCCTCTTAAGCCACCCTCCTCCTGACTCTCCTTGCTGGGCTGCATTGTCACAGTGCCACTTTGCTTCTACTTTTCTATTGATCATTCAGTCTCTGATTTCACTGTCATCCCCTCTTTCTGTTACTTAAATGTGGATATTCTCCAGCTTTGCCACCTATCCACTTCTGTGTCTTTCCACTGTCTTTCTTCTGTTCTTTCCTCTGTTCCTAGGATTCAACTTTCATATAAATAACTCCTACGTCTTTATCTCAATGCCATGATTTTCAACCAAACTCCTGTCCTATATTTCTCTCTGGCCCCTAGAAATAAATATCCACTGGGTTTGTCACCATGATGTTAGCCTAAACATATATAAACTCATCATTTTCTTTCCCTTCTCTCAAACCAGTTTTTCCTCTTGACTTCTACATATTTGGGAAGAAGACCACCATTATTTTGGTGAACTTAGCTTAAAACTTTGGCACTGACAATTTCCTCTCCTGGTTTATCCAAATCATTAAGTCCTGGTAGTTCATTCTCTATCATTCATTTCTTCATTTTTACTCCTACTGTCTCTGCCCTGGCTTAGTCTCTCATTAATTTATACTTAAGCTATTGCTACCAAGATTGTATAAGTGGCTTTGTTTCTACTTTTCTCTATTTTTTACACATTTGGGACATCTCAAAAGCCTTGTCCTATTCTTGTTTTTATAACACAAAAGTTGCGTTCTTCCCTGATCGGAATATTTCATACTTTCTTCATGTTCTAACAAATAAATTTTAAACTGCTTGGCCTGGTAATCAGATTGTTCTGGTCTGCCCCTGTCTGTCCTCTGATAGCTACTCTGTGTCCTGTGTTCTAATCACTTACTGTGTTATGATTGTCTCAGGTTTGAGTCTAATGGCCTGTTGGTTCACCCGCAGTTAGAGAGCATTTTTTCTATAGGGAATTACAGTAATTAAAAAGTTATTTTAATAATTAAAATAAACTTTTATTAAAGGGCAAATTGTGCTTAAGTTAATGTGTTACTATACAAGGAGCGTGAAGAGGGCTCTAACATTCCCAAAGCTATTCCTCTACTTCCAAGGTTCTCAACTTAGACAGGGACTTTACGTGGCCAAATAGATGAACACCTGGTAGGCGTTTTTACGCTGCATTCCTTTTGCACATCCTGAATTCATTCAGGAGAGGAAAAATGAGCGTTTCAATCGAATTGGGCCTGTCCTTTCCTCTTGGAGGAAAGGCCAGATTGTGTCCCCTGTACTGCAGGGATTGCCGTGGTGGGGAGGAGGTATGAGTAGGGAAAGTAACAGCATCAGCTGTCTCAGGGACGTTCTCCCCAGATGACCCTACTGTTCACTCCTCACCACTTTGTCAAGCTTGTTCAAATGCTCTCCTCCTCAGTGAGGCCCGCCTTGGTCATCTTATTTAGAACTGCAACGTCTTCCCCTTGGGCACTCCTGCCCCCTTTACCCTGCTCAGTTTTTCTCCCATAGTGCTCCCCACCTCCTAACATGCTTTATAGTTTACTCGTTTATTGTGATCATTGTCTGCTGCCCCCACTAGTATTGAAACTTTATGAGGACAGGTGTTATTGACTATTGTATTATCATGATGCACCTAGAATGATGTTTGACGTAGGTGGTCAGTAATTATGTGTTGAATTAAAGAACAAATTAACTTACTCAGCAAATAATTTTTGTCATGCCTAGTACATGCTAAGAACCGTGCTGGTGGTAGGGACCAATAGTGCAGAACAAATAGATTTGGTCCTTTCCCTCTTAGCTTTTACTTCTAGCCACATAAACCTGCACCAACATTACAGTAAAATGATGAGGGTTTTTCTCTGAGAACACTGAGCTACACAAGGGGCCTTGATAGGAGATCAGTAAAGGCTTCCCTGAACAAATGATGACCAATCTGAGACCTGAGGGTGATGAGGAGTTGATCAAGTAAAGAGTGGCAGAAGGGGGAAGCCTCTTCCAGGCATAATTTAAAACATTATTAGTTCAGTGAATTATAAGAAATCAAGTGGCTGAAAGGCTGGTGCTAGAAAGAGAGGCAGAGAAGAGGTTGGAGGGGCCTTTCTAAGTTCATCTACGGAGTTTTCATGTTCCCCAAAGGCCAGTGGACTCTCCGTATATTCTGCATTACCCCATGTAATAGAATGCGTTTCAGAGTATGAACGTCTTCCAGTTGACTTTGCTCTTCAATGGACTAGAAAAATCCTTTGTAAAGAAATATGCACTTGGTCGAAGTAACTATAGATATAATATCACATTTTTATTTTTAGTATTTGTGGCTATGGAACAGTCACAATTCTTACCATGGTATGTTTGGTTTGGCATTAGCCAACGGCTTGTTGTTTAAGTAATATTTAGATCTTGCTGAAAACAGCACAGCACATTTTGACGTTAATCTCCAGAGTAATCAGATCGGTGACACATACTGGGGAAGCAGAGAAAATCGGTTTAGGAGGTATCAAATATCTCTTTTCAGTAAAGACCTACAGGGTTACAGGTCTCCTCTGCTAATTATGTTAAGATTATCTTGCTTTCAGTATATAGGCCAAAGTTCTGACCATATTATTGAAATGGGTTGCAGTTTGTTTTAAATTTTCTCTTAATATGCTCCTTTTCATCTCTCTCTCTCCTTTTAGAGTTTCCTTATGGACTCATTAGTGTCCTACTGCTACTTTGTGGTTACCTAGAGGAACAGCCTGCCCCCGTTATTACACGGCATCATTGGATGTGCACCTAACCAGTCTCTGCTTTCTGTCACTAACAACCTTAAAACTCGACTCTCCTCCATCCCATGCCTTTTGGGCTTTCCTAGGAGATTTGTTCTCTAATCTCTAGTGATGGTAATTCATTCTGATATCTTTATGACTATGACACCTCTTGGAAGTATTTGCATTTTGAATGATGAAGGATGCATTAAATCAATTTGTATTCATAAACTTCTAAGCTTTAGGGCAGCTGAGTTGGGAAAATCTTGTTTCTAATGGAAAAATAAGAACACGAGGTGGGACTTACAGCCCCTTTAATTTGATCCTTACATAGCTAATATATGATCAATTTTGAAGGCCTATCATTTCTCCCAGCATCTCTCTTAATGATAACAGATCACAAGGGCTTTGCCATCTTCTGAGTGCTTGTAGTCGACTGTATAAATTTGTTTGAAACTACTTTGTAGTTTAGAGCAAAAATATCAGTGCTAAAGGTATCCACAGAAGATGGAGCTCTGGTTCATGATAGCCACAGAAACTGATATATTGCCTGACTTCATGGAGACTTATTTATTTTTCCCCTTTTTCTAAAATGTACTTCTTTCTACAGAGTATTAAATAAGTATTACATAATTGTCAAAGTATTTCAAAACTATTAAGTGTATACAAATAGGAGATAGTATTTAAATGCTTCCTTTCAGAGTTCCAAAGATTTTATTTGTATAAGATTTAGGGCGGCTGTTCTGAGAAATTCCAGCCTATTGCAACTCAAATACCAATGTATATAATAAAGTTTAAAAGGCTTATGTTTTTATGCATTTGACTAGAACTTACAGTTATAACTTCTTATTTGACTAAGGTAAAATTGTTCCATATGAGAGAAATACATCCTCTCCAAATAGAATGTGCAAAAATAGCATCTGAAGATTTATTACAGAAACAAAACAAATGGTGCACAATTAAAATAGACATGTTCTCCAGGAAAAACATCCCCAGCAGACCTCAAAACCCTGAATCTACTTTTGGATTTGTCTAGTCTGGCATATATACCAAGAATCTAAAGTATTTCAGGGTGATGCAATCTTTTATTTCAGTGATCATGATGATACGGGAAATCAAAAGGCACTTGGCAAATGTGATTCAAAGCCTGGCCTGACAAGAGGCAGTGTCCGCGGATGTCATTGACCTCGACTGACCCGACTCCTGAGTTGCCGCCCTCATTGCCATCAAATATGTGTCTGTCTCTTGCTGGAAGTGTCAGCCACACCTCTGTCATCAGGTGGACCATCTGCTCATGACACTTGTCTGTATGAGCCTTGGTTGTTCATGATTCTCCCCTCAAAAAATCATAGTAAATCAAGAGAGTCTTCCAGTAATATTGGTGACTATTCAAGGGGCAGTAGCTTAGGGACATTTCAAAGTGGCATTTTTGGGCTGTTGCCCTTCTCTGGGCCTCTGGGGTTCTTAGAATAGTTCATTCTCCATCTACTCCAAAGCCAAAA
>CAUYSK010123613.1:0-15224 GCA_963575035.1 Avahi laniger
GCCCGGGAGCCGAGCCAGGTGCGTTCGGCGCCGTGCGCCCCGATGAGGGCGCGCCCCAGGCCGCCTCCTCGAGGGCCTCGTCTTTTGTTCCTAGTCTACACCTACGTCTTCGGCGGACGTCATGGCGCTGAACGATTTCCAGGACTCCACGTAAAGATGAAGCGATGCGTCTTTGGTCTCGCCCTGGCGGTTGTCAGTGGGATTACAACTGATGGTGTTGCGTTTGATAGAACTTAGTGCAGGTACCATGTTGCCATATTTGGAAACACAAATAATGTGATTTATTTCAAATACACTTTCAGCCTTCTTCTACTACTTCTTCTGGAGTATGGTAAAGGCGCAGGTTTGTTCAGTGAAAATCAGACGCAAATTTTCCACGACTAACGCATATTCGTGGATTGAGGAGTGAGATGCTCTGTGAGCCTTTTTGCATATCACAGTATTGTATTTCATGGACAATTCTAATATCGCCAATATTTTTTTAAGTCCTAATTACTGGTTGAAAATAAATGAATTAAGCGTGATGGCAACATTTGAATGACTGCTATAAATTACAAGCACCCCTTTTCTAGTCAGCATGTGTAAGTGCCAAGCCAGTGGTACGCTGAGCTTACAGAGAAAGGCTCCGTAGAGACAATTTACAGTAAGATCCAACAGAAACTACATGTTAAACTCAGTAGCCACATGTCGTATATTTGCAGAATCCATATCTTTCTCACAATTCTTTGGCATTGGCACTGTTCAAAAATCAAAAATTGGTAACATTTGTTTTTCCTGAGAATGGCAAGAGTACCAGGTTCATGTGCCGAGGAAAACTCACTTCAATATGCTGCCATGATTTCAAGAGGTGTTGAAAATTTAGGGCAAAAAAGTCTTCATTGTTGATATATGCTTAAATTAATGTCACATAAAATTAACTTCCAGATAATTTTCTTTATTAAAGGCAGACACAGTGGTTCCTGTAATGACAAGAGCAAACTGTAGAGGTTAACATGATGTAGCTGAATTCCGTTGCACTTTCTAGGGTCGAAGACTTGCGTCTAGATTCTTGTTTCCTCTGCTGCTAATTATCAACCTTGGTAGTCTCTTACACTCTCTCAGCCTCACTTCCTATTTTGTAATAGAATAATACAGGATTCTGTAAGATCCAAATTAAAAATTTGTTTGTGACACTTTTAAACAGCAATGACAATATTATTATTTATCTTTTGGTAATTAAGGAAGCCTGGCTAATGTAAAAGCAGAGTAGTATTAGACCAAGAGTACACAACTGCTGGAGCCAGATAGCCTGCCTGTGAATCATAACTTGTCACCAGCTAGCTGTGTCATCATAGAGAAGTTATACTCTCAGTCTCAGTTATCTTTAAAATGTCGGTAACCAAAATACCTAAAGAGATTTTTGAAGATTAAATGAATTATAACATGTATGACACTTAGAACTGCACCTGGTACATTTAGTAGAAGCTTGATAAATTTTAGCAGCTGTGTAATCCAACACAGTAGCTACTGGCATATATGACTGTTTCAATTTAAATTAATCAAAATTACATGAAATTGAGAAATAAGTTCCTCAGTCACACTAACCATATTTCAAGTGCTTAGGAGCCACACGTGGCTAGTGGTTACTGTACTGGACAGTACAGATACAGATACAGAATATTTCCACCATTGCAGGAAGCTCTATAGGAAATCACTGCATTCATCTTCTCACATAGAAATAATGAAAACAAAGGGATGAAAAATATATAAAAATGTGAAATATAAAAAATGTATATAAAATATATATGATATTGTGGCATACCTAGTATATTTGACATGCTGAGTGGATTATTTTTAGCACCTCTTCATATAACAAAATTATTTTTTCTAATGATCATGAAGTAAAACAAATATGTTTCCTATGTGAACAAAAACATACCTTGCAGCTTGCATTCTGTTTCATGGTTTGAAATTCTAAACAGACAAAAACTCCAAGTGGTCACATACAATAACAAAATTAGAATTAGGTTCTACTTGTTCAATTTTACAATAACTATGCTGTAATAATCATTTCTATCGTTTTTTTTTTTTTTTTTTTGAGACAGAGTCTCACTCTGTTACCTGGGCTAGAGTTCCGTGTTGTCAGCCTAGCTCACAGCAACCTCAAACTCCTGGGCTCAAGCGATCCTTCTTCTTCTGCCTCTGGAGTAGCTGGGACTACAAGCATGCGCCACCGGGCCCAGCTAATTTTTTCTATATGTTTTTAGTTGTCCAGCTAATTTTGTTCTATTTTTTTTTAGTAGAGACGAGGTCTCACTCTTGCTCAGGCTGGTCTCAAACTCCTGAGCGCAAATGATCCTCCCGCCTCGGCCTCCCAGAGTGCTAAGATTACAGGCATGAGCCTCTGCATCCGGCCCTATTTCTATTGTTTAAATGAAAGAATATGTAGCACCATGATGGTGAAGCCTTAAACTTTACATGAAGTGAGCTGTAGTGATTTAGAAAAATCACTTTAAATCACAAATTATTGTTGTAATCTTACTCTGAAAATGAAATTGTATAATGGTTTATGTATATTGATGGCCGATAGTATTATAGGGAGTTTCCCAAATAAACTTCTATAAAAGATATGCTTATTTGATGATAAGCAATCAAACATGTTAATTTGGAGCTTACAAGATTATTACTAAAACCTAATTGTACCTGCAGTAATTATTTAGAATGTAGACCAACAAAAGATATTTTCTGGGGGGAGAAGCATTTTATCACTGACATTGTTTATAATTGCCTGCACATAGTGATAATAAAAAGCAGACTAAACTCTTAGTAGATTTTATCATTATCTTTAAATTCCCTACAGACAATGCAGCTCCTAATTAACAACTCCCACATCATCACCCTTGGCATGTATATATTTATGTACATATGTATGTATGTATATGCCCATATACATAGATTTCTATATGTTACTGTATATACTTATATGTAAACAAAGGACTGTGAAGGGCATATTATAATCAACCAAGCGAGAAGATATAACTGTCATAACGTGTGTATTTACCTGAAACATACTAGTTGTAGTGGGTTGAAGGGTGCCTTACCCAAAATGTAGTCCACCCAGAACCTGTGAAAATTTGGGAAAAGGGGTCTTTGTAGATATAATTACGGACCTTGAGATGAGTTCATCTTGGATCAGTTTGGGCCATAAATCCTCTGACAGGCTGTCCTAATCAGAAACACACAATGGAGGCCACGTGAAGACGGAAGCAGAAATTGGAGTTACTCTGCCACAAGCCAAGGAATGCTTGGAGACACCAGAAGCTGGAAGAGGCAAGAAATTATCCTGCCCTTGAGCCTTTGGAGCCGGGCCCTGCTGACACTTTGACTTGAGGCTTCTGGCTTCCAGGGCTGTGACAAATTAAGTTTCAGTTGTTTTAAGCCCCCAAGTGGCTTAAATTTGTACTACAGTATAACCACAAAGCAAAACAAAGAAATGAGGTTAGAAGTAAGTAAATCTGCCAATAGTTTTATTTGAAGATTTTAACATACCCTCTCAGAAATTGATAGATGAAGCAGATTAAAAATAAGATGAGATACAAAATATCTTAACAACATAATTGAGTTATTAGATACATAGAGAATCATAGGTACAATTAAATAGAAAATATATGTTCTTTTCTGCATAAAAATATGTACAAAAATAGATCAGGTTTGGTCATAAACTAATCCTTAATGAATTCAAATATATCATTCCTTATTCTCTAATCATAATCCAAGAAAATTAAGATTAATAACAAAAGGGAAGATTGATAACCCCCCTGATGTTTAAAAACTACATAAATGATTACTAAATAACTGTTTGGGTAAAGGAGATTATGAAATACTTAAGAATGAAATGGCAGTAAGGACACAAGATGTCAAAATATGTGGAAAAGACCCAAAGCAGAATTTAGAGGGAAATTGCAATTTAAAATACATTTATCAGGAAATTTTCCCCAGCATCCTCTTCAAAATCTTCTAGCCTCCCCCCACTGCTAGGTTCCAGAGCCACTTTCCATATTTTTAGGAATTTATAACAGCATCACCCCACTGCCAGGTGCCCAAACCTTCTTTATCTTTTCTATATTTCACTTATTTCTGAATTTATGCTTATTAATCCCTTCCTTTTTGTTTCTTTGCATGTAATCCATCAATCTTTTCCAATTTATTGACTTACATGTTTCACTAACAAACTGTTAGTAGAAATCTGGGTCACTGGACAGTACCAGTGAGGGCTCAGAAGGTAAGTGAGGAATATACCATTGTAGAGGGCATAGGAAGACAGGTACTTAAAACTACTGCTGGTGGCATTGCAAACTGGTACAACATTGGAGAGGAATTGGCAATATAGGCAAAAGTATTATGCATAAAAATACATAAAATTTACACTTTGATCCAGAAATTCTCATCTAAGAATTGTTGTTGAGACAGGGTCTCGCTCTGTCACCTGGGCTAGAGTGCAGTTGCATCATCGTAGCTCACAGCAACCTTAAACTCCTGGGCTCGAGCAATCCTCCTGCCTCAGCCTCCTTAGTAGGTGGGACTACAGGCACACACCACTATGCCCTGCTAATGGGGCCTCCCTCTGTTGCCCAGGCTTCACTTCTAATAATTTATCTTAAAGATCTCCTAGGGAAAATATTAAATAACTTATGCACAAAATTATTCAATTGTATCTTTATTTGAAATAGCAAAAACTTAGAAATAACCTATATGTCAATCAATAGGGACCCATTTTAAAAATTTATATTACATCCATGCACTGAAATACGATGCAGCTGGAAAAAAATGAGGAAGATGTCCAGTATATACTGATAAATGAAATAGCAGTATACATGTGCTCTACAGAGATTCAAATATAATAACAGAAACTCAACAAATATATACTCTAATAAATTTGAAAATTTTAAGAAACTCAAAAAGTCTTATACAAATATAAAATGCCTAAATTGGAATAAAAGACATAGAGATTGTCAACTGACCAGTAAGAAGGGCTAATTTATATTAACTGTTCATACCAATGTTCACAGATAACATTTGTTTTGATTACCTTATCTTTTATGGAAGATGAGGATACAAGCATATAAAGATATATGTACACACACATATATATTTGGTCATACTTGCAAAAAGAAACATTGGAGGGAAAAATCAGAAAATTAATACTACTAGATACCCATGGGAGAGAGGCAGAATAGGATAGAGGGAACAGAAACAGGGGAAAGACTCTCTGTATGCATTTTCATACATCGGTTTGACTCTGGAAACACGTAATTGTTTACATATCAAAAAAAATTTTTTTAAATAACAAGAAAGCAATCTCTAAGAACTGAAAACAAATGGAAATATTACAAGTAGCATCATAAAATTATTTCTAATTATTTAAAAACCTATCATATTGACTATACATGTTTAGTAGAATACAGTATAAAGACAAATAGAACTACAAACAAATCTTAAACTTCCTTGACTAGTCTTATTGTTAGTAGTGATTATACAATTGTTGAATTTGCTCAATAGATTTAAAGATAAAGTAAATATGTAATTATGTTGAAGATATTAGAGCCATCATTTTCATTATAAAATTAAGTAAAAGCCATTGGTCACCTTTGGAAATAATTGAGGGAACAATTCCTTACCCTGAAAATTGGCAAGAGAAAGAATTAAGAATTTATCTTGCTTTTTTAAAAAAATAAAGTGTATTTAAGAGCAACTAAATAACCCTATTTAATGATGTAATGATGGACATTTTTTATTTTATTTTTTTCTCTTTGAGACAGAATCTCACTCTTTTGCCCGGGCTAGAGTGAGTGCTGTGGCGTCATTCTAGCTCACAGCAACCTCAAACTCCTGGGCTTGAGCGATCCTACTGCCTCAGCCTCCCGAGTAGCTGGGACTACAGGCATGTGCCATTATGCCCGGCTAATTTTTTCTATATATTTTTAGTTGTCCAATTAATTTCTTTCTAATTTTAGTAGAGACGGGGTCTCACTCTTGCTCAGGCTGGTCTCGAACTCCTGAGCTCAAACAATCCGCCCGCCTCAGCCTCCCAGAGAGCTAGGATTACAGGTGTGAGCCACCGCGCCCAGCCTGACATTTTTTCTTTACTGAAGAAATCCAAAGAGCAAATGTGAAAGAAATGCTAGATTTAAAAAATCAAAAGCATGTTCTTTTAAGAAATTAATAACACACTATTAAAAAAGAAATAAAATAAAATAAATATATAGGAAGAAAAAATTAGAAATAACAACTAAAAGAAATGATCATTTTGTAAATTCCACTATGCCCAGCTTGTAAATTCTAATTGAATAATTGATTAAGGGAAAAAAATGGGAAAAACCTACTGAGGGAGAGTTTGATGGGGACTTTAAAAAGGAGAGATCAATGGGTGCATAGCTCATACCTGAAATCCCAATGACTCGGGAGGCGGAGAGGGGAGGGTCACTTGAGCCCAGTAATTTCAGGCTGCAGTGAACTATGATCCCACCACTGCACGCATGCCTGGGGGGCAGAGGAAACTCAGTCTGCAAAAATATAAATGAAATGAAATGAAATGAAATTAATAAAGAGGGATCGTGCTGTCATCACTTAAACTCCTAAAAGTGGGATATTATGTGCTTCCTATTGATAATTAAAAATGAAATTACACAGTGCTATCTATGAGATAGTTTTGTAAAAATAGTTGAAACTGTAAACAAACTCCTGGAGCTAATTTCTAGCTTATAGAAAATATAGTGTTCAAGGAACAAGTTAAGTAACATGATCAAACAACAAAAAGACAAATTCAAAAAAAGGGAATAGTCTATCAATCTAATGACGTGGTTCCTTTACGCACAAAATTAAAAAGTGGGGTTGGCCTAAAAAAATGTAGAAACATAACGACATTCAATGTGTGGACCTTGAGGGATCCCGACTCTGACAAACTAAATGAAAAAAAAGATGTCAAGATAATTGGGGAGATTTGAATACAGACAGGATAGAGGATATAAGGTAATATGGAGGAATTATTTTCAAATTTGTTATGTATGATTTCAGATACTAAAATCTGAGACTTATTTTAAAATTATTCACAGATAAAAAGGAAAGAAAAAAACCCAAAAAATTATAAGTGCAGCAAGAGTAAAAAAATTGCGAGAAATTTAGAATCTGAGTAGTGAGTATAGAAATTTATTATATAAATTTCTATGCTTTTATTCATTTATGTTTTTAAAGCTGCAAAAGAAATTTATTTGAGTATTAAATAATCAGAGGAAGGCCACAGGAAGATTGATGAACTCTTTGGTTTTCTTTTTATAATTTTTATTTTTATTTATTTATTTATTTTTAAATTTAAGAATCTTCTGGTGGTACAAACGCTTGGGTTACATATATTGCCTTTGCACCATCCAAGTCAGAGCTACAAGCGTGCCCAAACTCCAGACATCATGCACCGTACCTATTAGGTGTGAATTTACCCATCCCCTCTTCCCCCTTCCTACCTGGCCAATGCCCTGTGAATGTTACATCCATCTGTGCACATAAGTGTTGATCGATTAGTACCAACTTAATGGTGAGTACATGGGGTGCTTATTTCTCCATTCTTGTGATATTTCACTTAGAAGAATGGGTTCCAGCTCCATCCAGGATAGTACAAGGGGTATTAGTTCATCATTTTTTATGGCTAAGTAAAACTCCATGGTATACATATACCACATTTTGTTAATCCTCTCATGTATCAATGAGACTTGGGATGTTCCCACATCTTTGCAGTTGTGAATTGTGCTGCTATGAACATCGAGTGCAGATGTCTTTATTCTAGAATGCCTTTTTTTCCTTTGGGTACACACTCAGTAGTGGGATTGCTAGATCATATGGTAGTTCTACTTTGAGTTCTTTGAGGTATCTCCATATTACTTTCCACAGAGGTTGTCCTAGATTGCAGTCCCACCAGCAATGTAAGAGTGTTCCTATCTTTCTGCATCCACACCAACATTTGTTATTTTGGGACTCTTTTGATAAAAGCCATTCTTACTGGAGTTAAGTGATATTTCATTTTGGTTTTGATTTGCATTTTCCTGATGATTAGAGATGTTGAGCATTTTTTCGTATGTTTGTTGGCCATTAGTCTGTCTTCTTTTGCAAAGTTTCCGTTCATGTCCTTTGCCCATGTTTTAATGGGGTCATTTGATTTTTTCTTGCTGATTTTCCTGAGTTCTATATAGATTCTAGTTATTGGCCCTTTATTGAATGTGAAGCATGTGAATATTTTCTCCCATTCTGTAGGTTGTCCATTTGCTCTGATGATAGTTTCCTTGGCCACGCAGAAGCTTTTTAATTTGATCAGGTCCCATTTATTTATTTTTGCTGTTGCTGTAATTGCTTTTGGGATCTTCTTCATAAATTCTTTGCCTAGACCAATGTCTGTGAGAATTTTTCCAACATTTTCCTCTAGGATTCTATGGTTTTGTGCCTTAGGTTCAGTCTGTTATCCATTGTAGGTTGATTTCTGTGAGAGGTGAGAGGTGCGGATCCTGTTTCCGTCTTCTGCATGTGGCTATCCAATTTTCCCAGCACCATTTATTGAATAGGGATTCTTTTCCCCAGTGTATGTTTCTGTCTGCTTGATCAAAAATCAGATGGCATTTCTTTTTTTCTTCCTTTGTCCAAAGAAGCTACATCATTTATGGGCTCTGTTAAAAAACTACGAATAGTTTCAAGAAGGTGACTGTAGAGCGTTAAACCGAGTACGGGCCTTCTGAGTGTTGGGCCCTGCACCACTGCCAGACCACATGCCTATGAGCCAGCCCTGCTCTTCTCAATGTATTTGTTGAAGAAACTGGACAATTTGTCTGTTTCACTCAGTTTTAATTTTTCTGACTGCATTCCCACAGTATAGGTTAACATTTTTTTCTGTCCTCAGAATTTCCCACCAATTAGTAAATCCAGAGGTTTAATTATATTCAGATGTGATTTTGGAGAGAAGACTACTTAATAGATGGTAGTATGTTTTTTATTAAGTCCATGTAATGTTAGGTTGTCTCTCTTTTCACATTGTAAGTAGCCACTGATGCCCAATGATTAGATTGGGGAGCCACAAAATGGCAATATTCAAATTATATTATTGTCTTCTTCACTTATTTATTGGAATACTTCTATAACAAGAAACTTCCCCTCATTTTCTATTTGGATACTCAGTAGTACAGTTATTAGGAAAGGCAGGATAAATATAGGAATCTTTCCCTTTATTTAAGTTTTTGAAATGAAGAGTTGATTCCCTTGTTTTGAGCAAAGGTGATCAATTCTTTTTACAAGAAAGATCATTATGAGCTCATGATTCTAAACATAGCTGATGTGTTTCATTTTATTGCAATTATTTTCTTTATTTCTTGCCCACATTGCCTTATGTTTGTTTAGTGGGATCCTCTTCAATTGGCTTTCAACTACTTTTAACATACTCTGATGGGACAGGTATAGGAAGAGACATGCGAGCGCTTTCTCTTTCTTTGTATGCATGCAGAGAAGAGGCCATGTGAGGACACAGGGAGTGTGACCATCTATGAGCTAAGAAGAGTGGCCTTGCCTGACACCAACTTTGACATCACCTTGATCTTGGACTTCCCAGCTTCCCATAACCTTCCATAAAAGTTATGATTTTATTTTCTTGTAGGCTACTGACCAATTCTATATTTAAAATAGCAGACTTATTACTGCATTCCTTTTATCACTGTTTATATAAATCCAGGTTTCTCATATCCTAGCAGAATCACCATTGTCATGCTGCTGGTTTCCTTGTTAACGATTAACATAAAATTTTGACCTGTACTCTATACTAGTTATATGGGAATTGTATTTTTACCAATTTGAGAAATAGAAGATTTTTTGCTCTTAAAATACTGTACTAAAATATATTTAACAGAAATTTTTCATTTTAACCATTTTTAAGTGTACCGTTCAGTGGCATTAATTCACCTTCTGTGTAACTATCACCACTATCTGTTTCCAAACATTTATCATCCCAAACAGAAACTCCATTCCCATTAAGAAATGGCTTCATATTTTCTTCTTCCCACAGCCCCTGGTAACTTCTATTTTAACTTCTGTCTCTGAATTTACCTACTTTAGCTAGCTCATATGAGTGGCCTCCTAAAAATCATGGAGTCATTAAAGAAAAAAGGGTGCCAGATAGTAATTTGACGATACATGAAAATATAAAGTTCTCTGGTAAAGTTAAATATATGGACGAATATAAAAACCTGTATTATTATAATTGTGATTCATAACTCCACTTTAAATTCTTTCAAATTTAAGCATTTGAAAGACAAAAGCATTTTTAAAATTATAAATCTATACTAATGGATATACAATACATAAAGATATAATTTTTAAATTCAATAACATAAAGTAGTAGGTGGTAGAACTGTAATGGAACAGAATTTTTGTATATGACTGAAGTGAAATTGTTTCAGATTAAAAGAGATTGTTGCAAATGAAAACCACAATGAGGTACCACCTCACACCCATTAGGATAGTACTACACACACACACATGATGCTACTTGACTTACAATGAGGTTATGTCCTGATAAGCCCATCATAAGATGAAAATACTGTAAGCCAGAAATGCATTTAACCTAACCTATTGAACATAATAGCCTACCCTACCTTAAGCGTGCTCAGAATACTTACATTAGTCTACAGTTGGGGGTGAAATCATCTAGTACGCAGCCTATTTTATAATAAAGTGTTGAATATCTCATGTGATTTATTGAATACTACATTGAAAGTGAAAAAAAGAATGGTTGTATGGGTATTCAAGGTATAATTTCTACTGAATGTATATTACTTTTGCACCATTGTAAAGTTGAAAAATCATAAGTAGGAGATTGTCTGAATATATAAAACAGAAAATAGCAAGTGTTGGTGTGGATGTGGAGGACTTGGAATTCTTGTGCCTTGATGGTAGGAATGTAAAATGGTGCAGCAGCTGTGGAAAACAACATGTCAGCTCCTCAAAAAATTAAAAATAAAATTATCATATGATCCAGCATTTCCATTTCTGGGTATATACCCTGTCTTATTCGTTTTCTGTTGCTTATAAAAGAATACCTGAGACTGGGTAATTTATAAAGAAAAGGGATTTATTTATAGAGGCTGAGAAGTCCAAGGTCAAAGGGCCACATCTGGTGGGAGTCTTCTTGTTCTGAAGGGCCCTGAGGCAGCACAGGGTATCACATGGTGAGGGGTCTGAACAAGCTTTCATGCTAGGTTAAGTCTCTTTTCCTCTTCTAATGAAGCCACCAGTCCCCCTCCCATGGATAACTCATTGACCCATTACTCCACAAATCCAATCACCTCTTAAAGGCCATACCTCTCAATATTGCCACATTGGAGATTCACTTTCATGAATTTTAGAGGAGACATCCAATCTTAGCATAATGAAAAGAATTTAAAGCAGGGACACAAAGAGATATTTTTATACTCATGTTTATTGTTGTATTATTATACATAATAGCTAAAATATGGGAGCAATGCAAGTGTCCATTGATAGATCAGTTAATAAACAAAATGTGTTATTCACATACAATGGTAAGTTATTCAGCCTTAAAGGGAAGGAAATTCTGACCCATGCTACAACATGGATGAAACTTGGAAACATTATACCAAGTGAAATAAGCCAGTCACAAAAGGACAAATATTATACAATTTCACTCTTATAAAGTACTTAGTGTAGTCACACTCATAGAGATAGAAAGCAGAACGGAAGCTGGGTGCAGTGTCTCACGCCTGTAGTCCTAGCACTCTGGAAGGCTAAAGTAGGAGGATCACTTGAGGTCAGGAGTTTGAGACCGGCCTGAGCAAGACCCTGTCTCTACTAAAATAGAAAAAAAGAAAAAAAATTAGCTAGGTGTGGTGGCGTGTGCCTGTAGTCTCAGCTACTCAGGAAGCTGAGGCAGGAGTAACGCTTAAGCCCAGGAACTTGAGGTTGCTGTGAGCTAGGCTGATGCCACGGCACTCTAGCCCGGGCAACAGAGCGAGACTCTGTCTAAAAAAGGAAAAAAAAAAAAAAAAAGGAAAGTAGAATGGTGGTTGCCGGGGGTTAGGGATAGGAATAAATAGGAAAAAAATCAACTAAACATGAAAGAAGTAAATGTGGGAGGAAATGAGAGACATTTAAAAAAGTTGTAAGCGGCTTTCATCCCAGGGATGCAAGAATGGTTTAACATATATAAGTCAATAAATGTGATTAACTACATAAACATAAATAAAAACAAAGATCATATGATCATCTCAATAGATGCAGAAAAAGCATTCAACAAAATTCAGCACTCTTTCATGATAAAAACCCTCAACAAACTAGGCATAGAAGGAACATATCTCAAAATTATAAAAGCCATACATGACAAACCTACAGCCAGCATCATATTGAATGAGGAAAAGTTGAAAGCATTCTCACTAAGAACTGGAACAAGACAAGGATGCCCACTGTCACCACTTCTTTTTTTTTTTTTTTCCTCCCTCATACCACAACAGGATGTCACCACTTCTATTCAACATAGTGCTAGAAGTCCTAGCCAGAGTAATCAGGCAAGAGAAAGAAATTAAGGGTATCCAAATTGGGAAGAGGAAGTCAAACTATTGCTTTTTGTAGATGATCTGATCTTTTACATCTAGAAAACCCTAAAGATTCCACCAAGAGACTCCTGGAATTGATAACTAAATTCAGCAAAGTCTCAGGTTACAAAATCACTGTACACAAATCAGTAGCATTCCTGTACACCAATAACAGTCAAGCTGAGAGTTGAATCAAAGATTCAATACTGTTCACAATTGCTATAAATAAAATAAAATGCCTAAGAATATACTTAATCCAAGAAGGTGAAAGATCTCTACAAAGAAAACAATGAAACACTGATGAAAGAAATTGCAGATGATACAAACAAGTGGAAAAATATATACTTATGGATCAGTAGAATCAACATTGTTCAAATGTCCATACTGCCCAAAGTGATTTACAGATTCAATGCAATCCCTATCAAAATACCAATGTCATATTTCACATCTAGAAAAATAATTCTACACTTTGTGTGGAAACAGGAAAGACCCCAAAGAGCCAAAGCAATCTTAAGCAAAAGGAACAAACTGGGAGGCATCACATTACCAGACTACAAACTATACTACAAGGCTATAGTAACCAAAGCAGCATGGTATTGGCACAAAAATAGAGACATAGATCAATGGAACAGAACAGAAAACCCAGATACAAAAGCACCCACATACAACCAACTGATCTTTGACAAAGCAGACAACAACATACACTGAGGAAAAGAATCCTATTCAATAAACAGTGCTGGGGAAATTGTATAGCCACATGTAGAAGAATGAAAATTGATCCATATCTTTCACCACTCAATTAATTCAAGATGGATAAAGGACTTAAATGTAAGGCATGAAACCATAAGAATTCTAGAAGAAAATGTTGGAAAACTCTTCTATTAATAGATATTGGCCTAGGCAAAGAAGTTATGAAGAAGACCCCAACTGCAATCACGGCAATAACAAAAATAAACAAAAAAGATTTGATTAAATTAAACAGCTTCTGCACGGCCAAGAAAATAATTAACAGAACAAATAGAGAACCTACAGAATAGGAGAAAATATTCATAAGCTATACAACTGACAAAGGGCTAATAATCAGAATCTATAAAGAACTCAAACAAGTCAGCAAGAAAAAAAAATCAAACAACCCCATTAAAAAGTGGGCAAAGACAAGAAAAGAAGCTTCTCAAAAGAAGATAGACAAATGGCCAAGAAACATATGAAAAAATGCTCAATGTCACTAACCATCAGGGAAATGCAAAGCAAAGGCACGATGAGATATCACCTCACTCCAGTCAGAATAGTTTTTATTATTAATAAAAAAATCCCAAAACAATAGATGCTGGTATGAATGTGGAGAGAAAGGAATGTTTATACACTATTGGTGGAACTGCAAATTAGTACAACCTCTATGGAAAACAATATGGAGATCCCACAAAGAACTAAAAGTTGACTTACCATTTGATCCAACAATCCTACTACTGGGTATTTACCCAAAGGAAAAGAAGTCATTTTACCAAAAAGACACCTGCACTTGAATGTTTATTGCAACACAATTCACAGCTGAAAAAATGTAAAATCAACCCAAATGCCCATCAATTCATGAATGGATTAACAAAATGTGGTATATGCATATCATGGAGTACTACTCAGCCATGAAGAAGGATGACTTAATGCCTTTTGCAATAATTTGGATGGAACTGGAGATCATAATCCTAAGTGAAGTAACATAAGAATGGAAAAACAAACACCGCATGTACTCACTATAAAACTGGAACTAACTGATGAGCACACATGTGTATAGAGGGAAGTAAATTTCAAAGGAAATCAAGCAGGGGGAAAGGGGAAGGAGGCGATGGGTAAAAACCTACCCAATGAGTACAATGAACACTATCTGGGTGATGGGAACACTTTTAACCCTGACTCAAGCATTACAAAAGTGATTCATGTGACCAAAAACTTTTGTACTCTCATAATACTTTGAAATTAAAAAAAGTTATAAGACATACATAAAATACCAAAATGCCAATGGTAAGTTCTGTCTTATCAGTAATTACTTTAAATACAAATGCACTGAAGTACTCATTTTTAAAAAAAAAAAAAAAAGAAAGAAAGAAAGAAAACGAACACAAATATATGCTGTCAACAGGATACTCACTTTTTTTTTCTTTTTTGAGACACAGTCTCACTCTGTCACCCTGGGTAGAGTGCAGTGTCGTCATTGTACCTCACTGCAACCTTAAACTCCTGGGCTCAAGCTCACTCTCCCGAGTAGCTGGGACTACAGGCACGAACCACTATGCCTAGCTAATTTTTTTTTCTTTTTTTCTATTTTAGTAGATATGGGGGTCTCACTCTTGCTCAGGCTGGTCTCAAACTCCAGAGCTCAAGCAATCCTCCTGCCTCAGCCTCCCAGAGTGCTAGGATTATAGGCGTGAGCCACTTTGTGAGGTTGAGACTTGTCCCGACCCGCGGGACATACAGCGTGGGGGTAAGGGGAGGACTACCTGCCGGTAAAGAAAAGAAAAGAGAGAGAGAGAGAGAGAAAGACGGGACAAGAAACACACAAAATGGAGGCAAGACAAAGCTCTGATCAAGCCTCAGCGTTTATTGTCGGGTGCTTGCTTATAT
>CAUYSK010123619.1:0-12295 GCA_963575035.1 Avahi laniger
AAGAGCTTTGGAAACATGAAAAAATAAGCAGTTTCAACACCCCCAGAGGGTTACAATAGGTCTCCAGTGACAAACCCTAACCTAAGGGAAATTGTGGAAATGTCAGCTATTCAGAATATGGATGGCAAATAAGATGAATGGGATTGATGAGAAAGTTGAAAACCAACACAAAGAAACAAAAAATATCAATACATGAATTAAAAATTCTCTAAAAAAAATAGATAATATAAGAAAAGATATAATAGAACCTAAGGAAATGAAAAAGTAATTTAGAGAATTTCAAAATATAGCAGAAAACTTTTAACAACAGACTAGACCAAGTAGAAAAAACAATCTTGGAAATACCAATGTCATTTTTCACAGATATAGATAAATTAATCCTAAACTTCATATGGAACCAAAAAGGAGCCCAAATTGCCAAAGCAATTTTATGCAAAAAGAACAAATGAAAAACCATCACATTACCTGTCTTCAAATTATACTATAACACTATAGTAACAAAAACAGCATGGTATAAAAGTAGAGACACAGACCAATAGAACAGAGTAGAGAACCCAGAAATAAAACCATAAAGCTATAACCAATTGGTCTTTGACAAATCAGACAAAAACATACACTGAGGAAAGTTATGCTCTATTCCATAAATGGTGCTGGGAAAACTGGAGAGCTGCATGCAAAAGATTGAAACAGGGCTCCTATCTCTCACCATATACAAAAATTAATTCAAGGTGGATACAGGCTTAAATGTAAGACCTGAAACCACAAAAATTCTAGAAAAAAATGTACAAAAAACTTTTGTAAACATTGGTCTAGGCAAATAATTTCTAACTAAAACCCAAATGGAAAATACAGCAGCAACAAAAATAAATAAATGGGACTTAATTAAATTTGACAGTTCCTATACAAGGGAAATTTGCAGCAGAGGAAATAGACAACATACAGAACGGGACAAAATATTTGCAAACTGTACATCTGACAAAGGACTAATATCCATAATATACAAAGAACTGAAACAAATCAGCAAAGAACAAAACAAATAACTTCATTAAAAATCAGCAAAAGACATGAACAGAGTCTTTTCAAAAGAAAATAGACAAATAACCAACAAACACATAGAAAAGTGTTCAACATCACTAATCATCAGGGAAATGCAAATTAAAACCATAATGAGATAATGAGATACCATCTTATCCATATCAGAATGGAGATTATTAAAAAATAAAAAAAAATAGATATTAGTGTGGATGTGGTGAAAAAGGAATGTTTCTACACTGTTGTAGGACTATAAATTGTAAAACCTTTTTGGAAAACAGTATGGAGAGGCCTCAAAGGACTAAAAGACCTACCATTCCATCCAGCAATCCAGCTATTGAGTACCTACCCAAAGAATAAGTTATTATATCAAAAAGACACCTGTACCCAAATGTTTATTGCAGCACAATTCACAATTGCAAAAATATAAAATCAACCTTAGTATCCATCAACTGATGATGAGTGGATAAATAAAATGTGATACATACACACAGACACATACACGTACATACACATATATATATACACACACATACACACCATGGAGTACTACTCAACCATAAAAGGGAATGACATAATGCCTTTTGCAGCAACTTGAATGGAAATGGAGAACATTATCCTAAGCAAAGTATTTCAGGAATGGAAAAACAAATACCACATGTTCTCACTAATAAGTAGAAATTAAATGATGGGTATACACAGTCATACAGTGGTGTAAAGCTATTGGCCAAAAAGAGTGGGGTGGGTGGGAGGAGGGTAATAAATAAAAACATACCTATTGGGTACAATGACCACTACTCTAGTGAAAGACACACTAAAAGCCCTGACTTCAGCATTATGCAATCCATCCATGCAACAAAAACACTTTCTTAATATTTTAAAAATTAAAATGTAAAATAAAAATAAAATAAAATAATAACAAATAGAAAAAATTGAGTATGAAAATAGATGGAATTTCTTTCTTTTCCTATGGAGGAACATTTAAATTTTAAAATAGACTAAACACGAAGAATGATCAACATTTTCAAAAGCATGGATAGCCCAAGATACTGAGAGGAACAAAATGGGACAAATGCCTTATGTTAAAAGTAGATGTCTGCTTTCTGTGCTACCAAGAGGGGTCCATACAACATTGTTACAGATTCTCAGTGTGACATAAAGGAAAACCCATAATTTCCAGAGCCCCTGAGGTCCTGCAAATGAAAGAGGTTGTCCTCAAACTTCTTGCAGCAAGAACTCCTTTCAGTGGTACCAACCTTGACTCCTAAATGGAACAGGGTATATACAAATGGAAAAGTGGTGGCACCTATGTCATAATTCTGAAGAGGACCTGGGAGAAGCTTCTGCTGGCTGCCTGTGCCATTGTTGCCATTGAAATCTAGCTAATGTCAGTGTCATAACCTCCAGGGATACTGGCCAGCGGGCTGTGTTGAAGTTTTCTGCTGCCACTGGAACCATTCCTATTGATGGTCACTTCACTCCTGGGACTTTCACTAACCAGATCCAGGCTGCCTTCCAAGGGCCACATCTCCTGGTGGTTACTGATCCTAGGGCTGACCACGAGCCTCTCACAGAGGTGTCTTATGTTAACCTGCCTACCATCGCTCTGTGTAACATAGATTCTCCTCTGTGTTATGTGAACACTGTTATCCCATGCAAGGGAGCTCACTCTGTGGGTCTGATGTGGCTCATCCAGGCCCCACAAGTTCTGTGCATGTATGGCATCATCTCCCATGAGCACCCATGGGAGACCATTCCTGATCTCTGCATCTACAGAGATCTTGAAGAGATTTAAAAGGAAGAATGGCCCACTGCTGAATAAGTTGTGACTAAGGAGAAATCTCAGGGTGAATGGACCGTTCCAGCTCCCAGGTGCACTGCTACTCAACCTAAAGTTGCAGACTGGTCTGAGGTGTGCAGATACCCTCTGGACCTATTCAGCAGGCCCCCACTGAAAACTGGAGCACTGCCTGCCACAGAAGCCTGGTCTGCTGCTCCAACTGCTCAGGCCACTGAATGAGTAGGAACAACCACTGAGTGGTCTTAAGCTGTTCTTCCACAGGCTCTTAAGAAAAATGGAAATAAGCTTGATGGAAAATAAATATCACTTTCAAAAAAACAGATGGCTATCTTCCTAGTAAGGTTTTAAGTTTATAAATTATAATAAACTATTATTAATCTGTTCTGAAAAATGTCTGACACAAAGCCATGTATATTGTGATGGGCTTGCTAATGATTTAACAATGTCTTCTTTTATTTCTTAAGATAGCTTTGGAATTTTCGGGAGAAATTAATTTATTCGATCCTTGTAAATATTTCACAAACTGGTTAAATGAAAAAGACAGGATACATCAGCTCATTTACTGGTAGGATGTAACAGTGAAATCCCATCGATTGGTTATCTAGAGAAACATTGTTTGAAGTTTTCCTGCAGGGTAACTGAGAGCTTGAACGAGGACCCTAATAAGAGTCTATTGTTTCCATAGGAATGAGAAGTTATACCCAAACAAGGAGCCAATCAACCACAGTAATTTAGCAAACTGAAATCACTTCAATTTGACCAATCTTACTGAAAAACAATTGCAGTCTTGAAAATAGAAAAGACTAAGTGGTTATCCGGAGAGCAACTCAGTGGGGAAACATTTTTGAAGGTTCACAGCCTGAGAATTCAAATATGCAACATATTTAAGGAAAGTGATTGCAGAAAATATCCTAATGTTCTGAGAATAAATTTACTATCAAGGAAGAAATGTAGTGAAGAGTTCTTATCAACTTTAGGATACTTCAGTCTTAGGAAGAGGCATTTAAACAGAAATAATTTGGATTGTTGTCATTTCATCTCCCTCACTAACTCATATCTTGATCTCTTTGCTTATCAATAGACAAGAGGGTCAGTTTTACTTATGTGGAAATAGTATAGAATAAACAACCCATGAGTGTTCACTCCAATTCTACAAGGGGCACTGTTCATGCACGGACACCTGGAGCAATCCTTACATCTGTTCTCAGAAGACAAACATGTCGTTTTTTCCATGTTTCTGCCTTGGTTTCCACCACTAACCAATATCAGTTCTGAGAACAGGATAAAGTAGTGACTGTGTAATTGTACCACAGTTAGAGACTTTCTGACTCCAACTCTGCCCACATTGGATAAAATCTCCAAAATTTTGCTAGATTCTCAAATGTCATTGAAAAATAGTAATTCATTTTAATATCTAAAAATGAGATATATAAGTGTAGTTCAAATGGTATTTATTAGTTTCTGGGCAATACCAGACATTGAGTATACGAGACAAATAAAGCAAGGACAGATGCCTCAAAGATCTCAGTCACATTAACATTTATGTAAGTAGACCAATGAAAATAACACTTTCTAATTCAATAAGGTTTTCTATTGTGTATTTATCCCAGGGAATAAAAAGTTCACAAATTTTGTATTAAGACACTAGGCTTCCTTTTTAAAAGGTTTATGTTTTTTGAGTAAGAGACTATATTATGTCTACTAATAATCCTGTAGCATAAGTCAATGGGTCACATGACCTCATCAGCAAATAAGACTGTGAGATAAAGGTATTGGGACAAATTATGTTATGGGCAAGTGGCTCAAGTAAGGCCTGGATACTTCGGCATCACCTGACATAGTAGGACTATGAGGTCATCACTATGGGGGAATCTAGATAGTCAAGGGGAACTGAAAGCCCTGGCTGCTTTCAGGACAGGAATTCCAAAAGACAGTGGAGTGTGAGGGGGAGGCTTCAGAGATGCAGGTATCTCCAAACTCACTGTTTGACTTAAATCTAGCCTTCTTACATCAGCTGGGCTCCAACCACAGTATGTGACAGACTCCCATTAAATTGGCTTAACAAAAACAGGAAATGCATGGTTGACTTAACTGCATAATGCATGAGTAAAGTTAGCTTCAGGTGCAATTTGACACGGAGGCTCAAAAGACAGCATCAGGACCCTGTTTTATTTCTCTCCCACTCAGTCCTGTTCTGATCCATATACTAGTGTTATTCTCAGATGGGTTTTTCACCCAGGTTCAAGATTTGTGCAACACTACCATATTTTCTATTTGGCTACAATAACTTCACTGATGAGTATATTATTAAAATTATTGTCTGAGAAAGATTTGTTTAGGACAGAGTCAACATTGTGACTCAACACATTGAATAAACCAATGCTCACCTGAGTTTTTGAGTTCATCCCATTCTATATCAGCAGTTCCTGGTGCAGAGGTGGTGGTAGGGAGGCAGGGTAGAAAAGAACTCGAGTAAAGAGCTTCTCTCTTCTAGTAGTTAAACAAATGTCCCGGATGTGCTTCTGTTTGTCCTAAATTGAGTCACAATGTGACCAGAAGTATGAGAACACTAATGGGCTTGTGTTCTGAGAACTAAGCATAGGGTCAATCTCAGTCAAATTGTTAGGGTGGCCAGTCTGCCCTCAGTTCTTGGTGTGTTATTTGCCAAAGAATGACCAGACACAAAGTGTCAAGTCCAGTTATTATCTTGGAAAAAAAAATTACCAGCAGGATCAACATGATGGAGTAACCACAGGCAGGAAGGAGTTTCACTCTAGCAGCTCATTATTGTAGAACAAAACAGGTCTGCCTCTCTCACTCACTCTCTGAATTCTCAGATGGTTTCCTTTTATTAGCCCAGTCTGGGGGTGGGCTCTGGGGGAAGCATGGGATGTTAGCAAATGATCAACAGGTGTACTCAAAATTCCATCTGCATATAGGAGCTCCACCTGGGGGGGTGAACCACAATGCAGATTCAAGCTAATGGCATAATTACCCTTAGGTTACTCTAGGTCATTTCCTAAATCCTAACATGCTTGGGCTGTAAATGGTCCCAGCTGTGTAACAGGAAAGGCAGGATGGATTAATTCTGGGCAGTTTGAATATCTGGATATGCTAGGCCCAGGGATCAGTGGCCTCTCCAGTAAAGGGGTAGCACCCCGTATGCTCAGGTGCTGCACATCCAATATATCCCCTGCTCCAGGGGAAATTGGGTGGTGAACTCCATTTTGGCTAACAGGGCAGTAGTTGATTCACCAGTGGCAATTAGTCTTCTTCTCTGGAATTGGTGCTATGCCATTCAGCTCCCTGGGCTGCTAAAGTGGCTCCAATAAGGGACAGATTAAGTGGCTAGCAAATGAAGAATTGTATCTTCCAAGATTAGAGAGCCCCATCCCTGGCTGAAATGCAATACTGCTTTGGTCGTGAACCAAAGGGTGGGATGGGAGGTTTCCTTAGTCGGGCTCACCAGGGATTAACCTGTTATGGACATCTCCAAAAAACTGACTCATGAGGGAAGGAAGGGCAGTCCAAAGCATTGAAGGCTGGGGAAATTTAGTCAAGATGTAATTTTTTGGATCAAGAAAAGTAAAGTCAGGGTCCTGACAGGTGACCCAAAGTTCACAAAAATCAAGACTCTGACTAGTATTTTTCATGGGTGGTTGGGAGATGACAAAATCATGCATGCATTGAGAAATAGGCAGAATCCTCATATCAGGGCCCGGTCTGTAAGCATGAGTAATGCAAATAGGAAAAGTGTCCTGGGCCACATTACTAAGGTAGGTGGATATGGCCCCAGAGGGTACAGGTTGTGAGGGCTTAAGAAAAAGCCAGATCTGTTGGATTTTTGTAACCATCCGAGTGTGGGTGTGGGTGCCTCAAATATGTGAGACCGTGGAAAGTGGCTCAATAGTAACAGAAAGATTTCCCCGCATTTCCCACATCATTAACTGGGGAAAGCCCCATGACTTAATGGACAAGCATATCCGGCAGGTTTTCTTAAGCCTTAAGGTATATGCCGTTTGGTTTGCTAGGACAAAATGTGTCTTGCCCATGAGTAAACAGTTTGTACTAATTATCTGAAGAAGCCACAGCAGGAGGAGTACACTTGAACAGGTACCAGAGACCTTCCAAGGGAGTACACAGGTATTTGTCTTTGATGTTGGAATTCTCAACTGCAGAGGCCAGGTGAGTTTCATTTTGGTCCTTCCATGGCTTCACTCGAGAATGATGGATCCAGTTAGGTATTCCTGGAACCCTGAATAGCAGTTGGGGTAGAAAGTAAGACTGGAGAAGGACCTTTCCATACCATCCTTCCAGGGTTTGACGAGCACTAAATCTGCTGGCTGACAGAGAGGACTAATGTCTCTAGGCTGTAATTTGTGTTCTTGTAATGTCTGCAAGATCTGAGCTATGTGAAGCATGTGTTGTGTCCAGCCATTTCCTGAAAGTCAAAATCTGAAGTGATCAAAGAAAAAGGTCAGCTATACAGCATTTCAAAAGCACTCAAAAGAAGGGGACAGGGAAGGCTTTTGCTGCAATGTGTAAACACAAAGGATCAACTGGGAGAAGTTGTAACCAACTAAGTCCAGTCTCTTGGGTCATATTGCAGAGAGTGAGCATGTTAACTTGCTCCACCTGGCCTGATGACTGATGAGTAATGTATAAGGGTTGGGCACCGCAGGGCGTAGAGGCACCACCTCCTGATTGACTGCCCTTATGTCTTACAGCGATCAGTAAGTACCGTCCTCTTTCTGGACAGGTAAGATAGGGGTGTTACAAGGAGAGCAAGTAGGTATAAGTAGAACTGAAACTAGGAATTTTCTTATAAGGGCCTCAAGACCTGCCTGGGCCCCAGGTCTCAAAGTAACTATTTAACATGGGGATGTCCCTGCCGTAGTCTGAGATGGACCATAACTGGCTGGGCCATTTTGGCTCGCCCAGGGGAACCAATGTCCCAGACTACTGCAGGAATATCTTCCTCCCGTCTTGTTGACTTTGGCTTGAGACTTTTGAATCTGTTAAGAAATCTATGAGATTGGGTTCCTCCTGAGCATAGAAAGAAACCCACTCTTTCAATTTAAAAAGCAAGTTGCTTCCTGGCAGGTTGACAGAACAAGCAGGAATTACTAGAAATGAATGTTCAATGTTCACATCCTCCCACAAACAAAGCAAAGGAAGAGTAAAGAATTGTTTGGTAGGGACCCCAGAGACTCTGGTAACCATACAGAACTGAGTACTCAGTTTTCCAGAGTAAGTGAGGAGGACAGAGTAGGCAGTCCCAGTATCAAAAAGAAAATTTACTGACCTACCTGCCACCAGAAGGGTTACCCTCAGCTCCAGTCCAGTAGTAGTTATCTGCCAGGGAGCTGACGGGAGCGGGCTCCTTCATTGTTATACCATGATGCAGTCTGGGAATTGATTCCCCTCCTGGGATGATCCCATAGGGCAGAGTGTGGCCCAGTGACCTGTTTGATGGCACTGATGACAAGGGGCCCAGGGAGGCCTATTCTTCTTGGGGCAGTTCTTAGCCCAGTGTCCTTCCTGTTGACAGAGGTGGCACTGGAGATCCCTTCCTTTGGTGGAGGCATTGGCCTTTGGTCCAAATGTGGGTGCCAATGCTTCCTCCTCTTTTGGATTTGCAAGTTTGTGGGATTTGTTTCCTTTTTCTTAGGCTATTGGTTGCAGAAAAGAAAAGAGGGTGAATTTTCTCCCACAATCTTCACAGGCAGGGAAAGTCATCAGCCTAACTCTGGGATTCCTCTTTCCAGAGAAGTCTCCTGGGAATGGGGAAAGGAGGTCCTGGCAGAGGCTCAAAGCTGTGACAACCTGGCAAGTGTGGAGAAGCTGCTGGAAGATTCGTCAGTATTCAGAACTATTTCTAAAATTTCTAAATTCCTAAAATTTCTATTTCTAAAACCAATTGTTGCTGTGGCACCTTCATAAAATCATTAAACACAGGAAGCACAGTATCATTCTCAAAGTAGGGCTTCAGTACCAATTCAAAAAATTGTTCATAAAATGTTCACAAGAAAACTGCAAACACAGAAATGTGCCACCCTACAAATTCAGTCCTTCCTTGAGATGGCTTTGTGTCCAAGAAGGTGTGTTCAGCAGGAAAGAAGGGCTATCACCTTCAGCATTATTTCAGGATGCAGCAAGCCAGAAAATAGTTTTTACTGTATAGAAAAGCTGCGGTGGTTTTACCAAATTGCTACTGAGCCCTTTTGTCTGCAAAACATCAAAGAAAAGTATTTCAAAATCAGGAGCAGTGTTATCATTCAAGATAGAATGAAAGGATTCATATAGAAATGGAAGTCTTAGAGAATTAAAAAGAGCACCATAAAAATTCAGATGTTACGGAGAGGCTACTCTTGGAGGAAGAAAAGTGATTGTACAAAAATTAAAGCTGTACGACTAAGTCTTTGAGTTGTGAATAGAGAGACTTGGGAAGAAAACAAACTCTACAAAAGAACTGCACTTGCACTTCATTTGCACTGTCACATCTGGGCTGAGGAATTCCCAGACTGATAAAGCATTCCCTCCTTCCCCAGGTACAGCAGTTGCACAGGATAGGGTGGGGCAACACCAAATGGAATGCCTGTCCTTATGCTTCTTCCCAGGTGGAACAATGGCTCAAGACAGCACCAAAGCAGGGAACCCTCATTCCAAGAGCTGGAGATCCTAACTATCTATCTAACAAAACGATGAGGATGCAGAGTAGGAAAAGAATGTTTCTCATTGTGAATTGAAGATGTGTTATCAGACAAAGGAGGAATGAATGCCGAAGAAGTAAGCAACACATCTGTACCACACATGCTTTTGGGAAAAGGACATTAGTCGAGAAGGCTAACTCCCAGCCCATAGCCTCCAGCCGGGTGCCTGGATAGAATTCATAACCTCACCTCTGTGTTGCGGAAGGACAGGAATGTCTATCCGTGTAGTAGGGTGTTTTCCTCTGTAGAATATACTATAGATAAGTTTTTTTTTTTCCTAACAGAAGGATTTTTTTTCTACCTGCTTCCTTCTCAGATTTCTTCAAAAGACCTCAAGGAGTTTAAAAGATAAGTACAAAATATACTTATTTATTAAAAAAATAGTAAATGTAGCCAAACTTTATAAAACTTAAAGCTGGCATAGCAAAGTTCCTATTTTTTTTTTCTTTAACCTGTAGCAAAGCAGAATAGATGTCTAGATCCAGGTGAGAGCAGGCCATGACACAGAGGTCTGCCAAAGGAGTGGGCAGAGATGGAAACTGTGATCCAGTATACAGGCTGCTAAACACAGGCAAGTCTAAGCCAGCATTTCTGGGGCATAGTCTGCAAATGTCCCCTGAGGGAACAGTACTGGATTGAACTATGGCAGACAGAGTTGATTATGAAAGGCTCGCAACTGGATCAATGGTGTGGTCTTTGCTAAGACCAAAAGAATGAAATAAGGCAAAGAATAAAATTAAGTCCATGTAAGAATAATCTTTCTCAGTCTTTCTTATAACCAGGTGAAAACTCTCTGTAGAAAAGTATATAAAGACACACACAATTCTATATGCAGTTGCAGGGAGATCACAGCTGCCCTGAAGTACAAATATAGACCTCTGCATGCACAGACATCCCAAGTTAAGAGACCCTTTTATAGACTTAAAATATTAAATCACCCAAGCATGTCATTTCTTATAAGGATAGTGTTTCAAAAATAAAATGGCTTACAATAAAAATGAAAACAAGTATAGATTATAATAAATAAACAAGCTTTATTGCAGAAGCATATAAGATATAGAAATTCCTGAAATGACTGAGCTTATAAGCAAAATACACATCAGCTTGGTATAAGATGACTACTTTATTCTACTAAATGTGACAGTAAATTCTAGGAGGTATGTATTAACAAAGGGTTTTGCACAACACTATAAAATACAAAACAGAATATTTTAGGAAAAACATTCCCATAAAATGATATAATCACGTCACAGACACTGATTAGATATCTATTAAGAAGCTAAGAGCTTTTATTTGAAAATCTTCAAAGCATTCTTAAGTCTTCTCTTTTGCTGAATCTCACTTAATACACTTGATCTCAAAAAATAGTGTCTTCAAGAACAATGATGCAGGTAACAAAATCTATCATCTCCATAAATTTAGTCTGAGGCAGCTCTTTCTGGGTCTGCCATTGAACATATCACACTCAGTAGGCTGGGTAATAGGGGCTTTTTTCGAGGTCCCCACTGTTAGGTAGTTAGTGAGGATCTCTGGCTTTTCTTGGGAGAAGGTTCCCTGATTTGCTGCTGTCTCAAGCAATTGCTCCACCTGGGAAGAAGGATAAGGGCAGGCACTCCATTTTGGTGATACCCCACCGTTAATCCTATTTTAGGCAACTGCTACACCTGGAGAAGGAGGGAACGCTTTATCAATCTAGAAATTCCCCAGCCCAGGCATAATGAGATTTAGAACGTGACCTAGAGTAACCTAAGGTAATTAATATGGCATTAGCTTGATTCTGCATTTTAGTTTACCCCCAAGGTGGTCTCTTGGAGAGGGAGCTCATAAACACAAATGGAATTTTGAGGACACCTGTTGACTATTTGATAACACCTCACACCTCCCAAGAGCTTGCCCCCCAGACGTGGCTAATAAAAGGAGTCAATGTGAGAAGGAAGAGGAAGTAAGGAAGTGAGTAAGTTGGTCTGTCTCTTTCCGCTCTGGGAGACAGACCTGTTTTATTCTATGGTAAAGAGCTGCTCTTGTGAAACTGTTCCCTGCCTCAGGTTACTCTGTGGTATTGACCTCGCTGGTAATTTTTCTAAGAAAGGAGTCCAAGGACCTGGATAACGATCTGGACTTGACACTTTGGTGTATCTGATCATTCTTTGGCTAAGAGCATGCCAAGAACCCACGGCAGATTCCTACTCTGATATGTGTGGTGCTGAAACTGGGATTCTGACACCCCTATGTTTTAGGGGATTCAGAATTCCATTGAGTTAAATTAAACCACACCAATACTAATTTACTACCAGTAAAAGCAACTGCATTTAGGGAAAACTGGGTTTCTTAATCTTAGACGTCAGAAAAATTTTCCTATTGGTCTGACATAACATTATACATTTAGCATTTTCTTGTTATTTTGATGGAAAGTTGAAATTGAAACAGGATTTGCGAAAACCAAATCTAAATATTCTAAGTTAATGGTTCTCATGTGTTGTAAAAGTACTCAATCTAACTAATATGCAGTTCATTTAAGAATTATTTTAAAAACAATGAAATATATAGTTTGTAAATTTTGAACCACAGCAAAAAAACAGAATGAAACATAGAAGAAAAATGTCCTACTAAGGCCGGGCGCGGTGGCTCACGCCTGTAATCCTAGCACTCTGGGAGGCCGAGGCGGGTGGATTGTTTGAGCTCAGGAGTTCGAGACCAGCCTGAGCAAGAGCGAGACCCCATCTCTACCAAAAATAGAAAGAAATTAATT
>CAUYSK010123620.1:0-83655 GCA_963575035.1 Avahi laniger
CCTCAAACTCCTGGGCTCAAGCAATCCTCCTGCCTCAGCCTCCCGAGTAGCTGGGACTACAGGCATGCGCCACCATGCCCGGCTAATTTTTTCTATGTATTTTTAGTTGTCCAGATAATTTCTTTCTATTTTTAGTAGAGATGGGGTCTCGCTCTTGCTCAGGCTGGTTTCGAACTCCTGAGCTCAAACAATCCACCCGCCTCGGCCTCCCAGAGAGCTAGGATTACAGGCGTGAGCCACCGTGCCCGGCCGGAAGATTATTCTTGATTATCCATTTGTGCCCAATGTAACTATAGGGTCCTTATGAGGGAAAGAGGTAGGTAGGAGAGTTGGAGTGAGAGAAGGAGATATGACGATGGAAGCAGAGGTCAGAGAGGAAAAGAAAGAAGGCTTTGAAGATGGAGGAAGGGGCCACAAGCGAAAGAATGCAGGTGGTCTCTAGAAGTTGGAAAAGACAAGGAAGTGGATTCTCCCCTAGAGCCCCCAAGAAATGCAGCCCTGTTGACCCATTCTGCACTTCTGACCTCCAGAACTATAAGATAAACTTTTGTTGTTTTAAGCCACTAAGTTTGTGGTAATTTGTGATAGCAGCAATAGAAAGCTAATACAGTTATGTTATAAAAAAGTTATCTTTTAGAGACACATAATGAAATATTTACAAAATACATGACATGATATCTAGGATTTGTTTCAAAATAATATGGGAATAGGGAGAATGGAGAGAGGTATGCATAGGCAGGATTGGCCATAATTATTGGGGCTGAGTGATGGGTGCATAGGGGTTTATTCACTATTATACTTTTGTGTATTTTAAAAATTAAACACATACACACACACAGAAAAAAACAGTTAAGTCTAAGTGTTATAACCTAGAAGTATAACCTAAGTGTAATAACCTAGGTTGGGGCTCACTTAGGAGTGGTTAACACAGCAGGAGTCAAAGTATTATCTGGACTGAAGTGAGAGGGACCATTCTTCAAGCTGGCACTGGGACAGGAAAAGACCTAAAGGGCATAGCCCAGGAAAGACAGGAGTTGTAAGGGAAACAAATGATGTGAGGCCCTAGGAAAGTGGAAGGGTTAAATCAGCAAAGACATCAATATGCGCAAAGAACAGAAAGACACAGGACTGAACCAGTCAAGGAGCCAAAAATATACCATGCTTTATACAGCAAAAAGTGCTCTTTGTCATCTGTTAGGCTCTCTGTCACCTTGGTGTTCAAGAGTAGACAGGTGTCTAGATATCGGCCTAGGCTAAGAATTTATGAAGAAGACCCCAATGGCAATCACGGTAACAATAAAAATAAAAAAATATAATTTATTATTTATAAAGATTACATTATGAAGATTAAATTAAAGAAGCTTCTGCAAAGCCAAGGAAATAATCAACAGAGCAAATACACAACCTACAGAATGGGAGAAAATATTCACAAGCTACACATCTGATAAAGGGCTAATAACCAGAATCTACAAAGAACTCAAGCAAATCAGCAAGAAAAAAATCAAACCACCCCATTAAAAAGTGGGCAAAAGACAAGCACAGAAGCCTCCCAAAAGAAGATAGACAAATGGCCAAGAAATATTGAAAAAATGCTCAATGTCACTAATCATCAGGGAACTGCAAATCAAAACCATAATGAGATATCACCTTACCCCTGTTAGAATGGCTTTTATTAAAAAGTCCAAAAACAATAGATGCTGGCATGGATGCAGAGAGAAAGGAATACTTATACACTGTTGCTGGGACTTCAAATTACTACAACCTCTGTGGAAAACAGTATGGAGACTCCTCAAAGAACTAAAAGTAGACCTACCATTTGATCTATCAATTCCACTAGTGGGTATTTACCCAAAGAAAAAGAAGTAATTTTATTCAAAAGGACACCTGCACTCTAATGTTTATTGCAGCAAAATTCACAATTGAAAAGATGTGGAATCAACCCAGTGCCCATCAATTCATGAATGGATTAACAAAATGTGGTATATGTATACCATGGAATACTATTCAGCTATGAAGAAGGATGACTTAATGCCTTTTGCAACAATTTGGATGGAACTGGAGACTATTATCCTAAGTGAAGTATCTAAAGAATGGAAAAAGAAACACCACATGTACTCACTATTAAATTAGGACTAACTGAGCACGCATGTGCATAGAGGAAAGGAAAACTCAATGGAAATCAAGCAGGAGGGAGGGGGGAGGAGGGGTTGGGCAAAAACCTACCTAACAGGTACAATGAACACTACGTGGGTGACAGGCACACTTTGAACCCTGACTCAAACATTACGAAAGTGATCCATATAACTGAAAACATTTGTACCCTGCAATACTTTGAAATAAAAAAAAAAGAGTAGACAGGTGACCACTTCTAGCTACCATTTTGCTTCCTTTTGCCCTCTTTCTTAGTTCTCCTGAACCCACACTCCCCTAATCACACCCTTCCTTCAGTCAGAGGTTGCCTCCTATTTCCATTGTTGCTGTTAGTTTGACTTTTTGCCTTTCCAATCAATTTCTCTTGGTTGTTTGCTTTATTTTTTGCAAGACAGAGACAAACAACCAACAAAACAAAAACGCTCAAATTGGTGGAGTACATGGAATGCAAAGGACCTCTATATGTGTTTGCCTTCCCAAACACCATGTTGGTTTACAAATCTGTATTTAGACACAGGACTGTAAGAGGAAGAAGGGTCAACAGTTTACCTACACAGTATCCCACACAGGTGTGAAGTGAAACCTTCTCTTCCTATGAATAGTTTCATTACTAAGATAACCAAGGTTTAATATAATTGGGGGACTTAATTAAAGAAGAATCATTGTAAGAAGGAGGAAATAATTGAAAGACAAATTACAGGGGCTTTAATCAAAAAGAAAAACTTATAGGAAGGAGGGGGTACAGCGAAGCTGTCTATAACACTTGCTAAGAATGAGGGTGATGCTTTACCAACAGGGAGGAGTCTCAGGGACATAATGTAAAGTGAAGAAGCCAGACACAAAAGGGGACATACTGTATAAGTCTACTGATAAGATATCCAAGAACAGGTAAAACTAATCTATAGAAATCAGTGATAGAAATCAGAATCACGGTTACTTGAAGTGGGGGGAGTCCTGAGTGGGAGGCATCATGAGGGGATTTTCTGGGGTACCGGAAATCTTTATACCTTGATATCAGTGTGAGCACATGGGTGTGTACACATGTAAAAATTAACTGAGCTGTACATTTATAATTTGTACACTTTATTGTGTGTAGGTTAAACCTCAATTGAAGGGAAAACAAACAAAAGCATGAGACCACATTTGAAGTGGCCTTGTGGAATTGTTGATCCAGCTGGCCCACTGTCTTCTCTGGTCCTTGTCACTCTCCCTGTAACCATTAAACCCTAACTTCTCTGATTGCTCCCAGCTTCTGCCCACGGCAGCTGGCACTCTCCAGGGCTGCTGCTGGAGAACCAGTAGCCTCCTGTCAGCTCTTGTCCCATCTCAGGCTGCTCTCGCAGAGGTCACATTTCCGTCAGGAAAGGTGAGCAGAGCCCTTGGAGCTGTAGGAGCAGCCAGAGGAATTGCGGGATCTACAACTCTTTCTACAGCTTTTCTGCTTAATAACCTTCAGTGGCTCCCCATTGTCCACAGAACGAAATTCAGACACCTTAGCACTCCAAGACCTGACTAAATTAACCCCTTCTTATTTTGTTTGGCACAAGGAACCTTTCACTGGTCAAAGACCCTGCAGTGACTTTTTGTTACTTTGTGCACATGCTGTTCCCAATGAGCTTCTGTGTCTATTTGGCAAACTGCATTCTTCCCCTCTCAACTCAAATGTCACTTCTTTTACCCTCTAAAGAAATAGGCACATGAGGAACTAGCATGGGGTGTTTATTATCAATCAGATAGCATTTAGGTGCTTTTCATACATTATCTTCTTTAACCTTCACTCTAAGACACTTTCTCCAGGTTAATTTTATCCACTCTTAGCTCACAATATTCCAGTGACTTACATATGACAGACTATGAAACCCTTGGGTTCTATAGACACAGTGCCTCGGGTCTAGAAGTTCTCAAAGACCTTACAGAAATATTTGAGGCCTTTATCCCCACAGTTGGTTGGCTTGACATATGAAAAGAAAACTGTTTCAATAATAGTCCCGCAGGAACAGAAGGTAGTTGTAGTGATTTTGAAGAGAATTTACTGAATTATTTATAGAGGTGTGGGTAGGTTTAAGGGAACTAACAAGGGATGCTGAAGGAGCTAGGGACAGGGTCATGCTTCTCCAGATGTACCCACTTCTCCCCCGGACCATACTCACTTACCTTCCTGAAGACCCAGTGAGAACCAAAGCTGCTACTGCCAGAACTGAGGTCCTAGGAGAAAGGGGCACAGGGTGACTCAAATGGAGAATAACCAGCACAAAAGTATAAAATCAAAATTAATACGTGTTTTAACTAAACGCTCAAAGGGCCAGTTGTCAGCTGGTCAACTGCAATTCCATTTATCTAGTTACACAATGTTATATATCACACGAGTACATCTAAAAGCGTTTGATGTGATGAAGGGTGTGATAATAGATCCTAGTTCTTCTGAAGATCTTTAAAACATATATCTGTCTGTCTGTCTGTCTCTCCTCTTTGGACTGGTTGTAAACTCCTGGAGTATTCAAATTGTCTTAGTCATCTTGGTATCCTCACTTCTAGCAGAGTGGCACACAACAAGCATTCACTAAATCGCTGAATGAAAGGTCAAGTGTAGCGTGGTAGAGTGCTCACTGAGGTTATGCCAGTTTTCACAGCATATAAAATACCTGACTTGGTCAAAGTCAGCCTAGATGTCATATATGTTGTTGGTAAAAGACTAATTTTTTTTTTTTGTAAAGGTTGGGAATCTGTTCAGTAAAGACAGTGTGGTTTTCTCATACATTTAAATAGTACTTTCTCATCTGTGAAATAAGTGTAGCAGATTTTATCACCCTCATTTTAAAAGTGAAAAAAATTCTAAAGAAATATAGTTAGTTAGTTGATGACAGACTCGAGATTCCAGACCAGAGCTCAGGTCTACTGTCGCAGCCACATCCTCTCACTACAACACACTGGCTGCCTTCCCGTCAGACTAGCTTCTCTGTTCTCCTATCACAGACTTCACTTTTGGATATTTTTCCAGAGAAGTTACTATTTTCAAGTTAGGAAAAGAAGCTTACTGTAACCAAAAATAACAACACCGAAACCAACTTATATCTTACTGATATGTGCTCTTGGTTTAATGGGGAAAAAAGGACAATTTGTTAGAAACGAGCATTTAAAGATGTTTGTAAACTCAGTAACTATTTTAATTAGTTATTTAATACCCACTATATGGATTTTTTCACTTAGGTGAAAATACGAATAGTGAATTTACTATAAATAGTTACACCTTGGATCTCTAGTTTCTGCCAGACTAAGTTAGGCTTCTGTGTTTTATGGAGAAAGAAGTGCATGAAGTCAAAGAACTAGGAGTCTTCTCTTATCATCCTAAGATGTTATTAACTCCATGTACACACATAATATTGTTTCACTATAAGGGTGCGTATTGATGAAAATCTAGATTAAAGTTGCTTATCTATGAAAGAAGATTATCTTTTCATTCTGTTTGTTTAATATTAAGCTCTGAAGAAAGGTACAAAAGGAAGTAATCAAACACATTTGAGATACAGGAGCATTGTGCATTGGACTTGGACTAGGTGGGGTGATGTATGTCCTTTAAGGTTGTCACAGGTTTTGGGCAAGGTCAGAACTATAGGAGCAAATCCACAGGAGCAAATTTGAGGTTTGAAAAATAAATCATGAAAACTTGGATTTCACCAGCCTTAGCTCGTACTCTTTCCATTTAAAAGTCTCCCATTTTCGCATCTTATAGGCCAAATTAATTGAACATCGTAATAGTAGGCATCCATTCATCCATTTACTCATTCGAAAAATATTTACTAAATTCTTGCTACGTGCAAGATACTTCCATATAATGTAAAAAAAATCCAATGATGTTCCAATCTATATTAACATGATTAAAAAAACAGTCAAATTTATTTTGGCAAATGGGGAAAAGCAGTAAATAAATAAGTAAATAAAATAATTATTATTGAAAGTTTATAAACATAGTGTATGATAAAAGCATGACTGATGACAAGGGTGGAAGGAATAGTTAGAAAATATTTGAATATATGTTCAGAAGCTAACTTTGCCACTTATTTGCTCTGTAATATCCATTTTCCTCATCTGTAAAATGGGAATAAGAGCTCCAAAGTATTAGAGAGTACACCTACCTCACAAGAAAGTTGTGAGAGAACATTGCGAATATTGGAAATTTGTCTCTAACCAGACTAGCATGATTCTCAGCACATAGTAGGTGCTCAATAAATGGTAGCCATTTTATCATTATCAATAACATATTTAATATAACAAAGAGTCACACTTCTATAAATCCACTGATGAACATAGCAGTTGAGAAGATGTTCTAATACAGATAGTGTAAATTACATTCTTAGAATAAGGGCTTCAGTAATTTGTTAAAAAGAGAAGTATGGCAAGTTGCATCAGTGAGGCATCAGTGAGACAGGCAATTTAGCAATCAGATTACTATTCCTATAATTTAACAAAGGGTCCATAGATGTAAAACGGGTATAAATGATAAGTCAAATCTTTCATGTATAGAATGTAGGGATGAATTTCAAATATTTCCATTGCATCAGGATTAGAAAGACAGTGGCCACTAATTAAGAATTTAAGTACCCCACTCCTGCTATTGCCCGTATTAAGGGTGTGCTTAGATTAAACCTCTAATTTCTTTTCATTAAAAATCTCTAACTTTTAAAAACATTTTTGAACCTTCATCTTAAACCATTTTAACATTCTCTATGTGATATATATTATATACAACTGATATGACCAAGTCTCTCTTTAATATTAGCATATCATTGGCCTAGTCTATTTTTGCCTTAAATTTTACTTGAATTTTGCATTAACATTTATTTTTTCATTTTTGAAGGATTCAAAAACAACCAGAGCAATTTGGTTTTGTGCCATTCACCAGTGTTTAGATACAATAAAAATACTTTAATTTGGCTTTTGTTTGATGCTGCAAAAGTTGTGAATGAAAATCATTTTATTCTACGTTATTCTGTAGAAAACGGATATATTCCACAGATTTTTTTTGTTTGGTTGTTTTTGGTTTTAGTTTCAGGCTCTGACTTCCAAATTATGATTTAAAAAGTGCCCTGTACACTAAGTTAAGGCGATCATGGATGCAAAACGTACACCCAGCTTTGGAAAAGAGTTGTAGAGAGAGAAGGCCTACCAATCAATGGTTTACTTTTAGTTAACAAAGCACATTGTATTATTTTTCAAACAAAAGTTTAAAATTAGTTTATACCTAACCTTACGAGGAACGGATGCTTTTCTCTGGCTTTCTGCTTGCTGCATTTTGTGTTGAGATTCGCGGGCTGTTTTAAGGCAATTTTTACACCCCCTTCCTCTTAGGGCGACCTCCGACCTCCACCTGCACTATGGGCTCCTCCCTGGGATGAGGGGGAGCCAGCAGATGGGACCTCAAAATGCACTGGCGGGGATGCTCCCGAGTCAGTGAGCAAATGATTTCCTCTGCAGGTTAATCTAGTTCCCGTTAGCTCAAGCCTGAGTTTAGAGAAACAGCTAAATCCAGAAAGCGGAGTTGGGAGGGAGGGGTATGCGTGGCAAAAACTCATGGAAAAAAAAAAAAAAGCTGTTGCAAGGAATATGCTGCAACCCGCGAAGGAGTGGCTTTGCTCAAGCTGCTGTAAGGAGAGCTGCTTTTTCCCTGCTCCTCGAACTTGCTTGAGTTCCTAGGGAAGCGCCTGCTTTTCGGGTGCGTGGCCAGGGTGGGTGGTGGCTAGGAGTCGACGGCGATGACGAAAGCGAGCAAGTTCGCAGAATGGAACTTGACGCGGACCCGGGGGTCCCACTTAGGAGCTCTCCACGGCCTTGGGTGCATGGGCTACGACTGGCTTGTTTTTGGCGTGGGATTGGGGGGATGAGGGAAAACTGCCAAGGACTTTCCCGGGCTCACAGTGTCTCACCGTCGGCCACTGCGGGCGCTAGCGCTCGTGCACGCAGGTTGCCAAGCCCCCGGCTCCGGCGCCGCACGCGGCGGCGGTCATAGGGCGTGCACGCGGCAACCGCAGGGCACGCGGGCCGGGGGGGGCGGGGCGGCGTTGGCGGTTGCGGGGCATGCGCGGCTCCGCGCGCGGCTTCTCAAACATGGCGGCGGCGGTGTGAAGCCCGGTGCCGGCTCGCGGGGACCAGCGTGACAGAATTTCGTTGCTTTCGCCTACGAGACCCGAGGTGCGTGGTGACTTGTGGTGACTTCGGGACCTGTAAAGAGCGAGGAGACGAAGGTATGGCACCCGGGCCCTGACCGTTGTCCGTGGGCGGGCAGGCGGGGAGGAAACCCTCGGCGGCGCGTCCCTCGCGAGGAACGCCCCCTCACCGCCCCTCCGGGTTTCGCCTCCGGTCGGCCCCGCACCCTCGTCGGCTACCCCCGGCGGCCTCACCCTTGAGGCCACGGATTTCTCCCCGCAAGTAGTGCCCTCCGCGGACTCCCCTCAGCCCCTCTCGCGCCTCCCCTCGCGCTCCCCCGGGGCCCCTTCGTCGACCGCGGGCCCATGCCGCTCGCGGCGTTCGGGCACCGGCCGCTGTCCTCTAACCATCACCTCACAGGCGGACAGCGCCCTGTCCTCCCGCGGAGATCCCCGCGTGGGTAGGGTTAGCCTGGGGCTCGGGGGCGTTGCGGGTGGGCGGCGGGACTGAGGAACAGGGATGACTTTGCGTGATCTGGGTTGAGACGGGCCCGGGCGTCTTCCGGGGACTTTTGGGGCAACTTTGGGAGTTTGGGAGGGAAGCGACAGCTCGGAAGGATGCGCCTGGGGCGGGACGCGGGCGCGGGTCCTAGTGCCAGGTGCGTTCCGCGGGGCTCCTAGCGGGGGCTGAGGGCGCCGGTGGCCAGCCCTCGTGGCGAAGCGGGACCGGAGTGCGCGGCGAGGGGGACGGGGGGGCTCCAAGTTTCCAGAGGGGCCACGAGGCAGCTGCGATCGCTGCGCCCTCGTGGCCTGAGTCTCGGGACCGTTGCTGTCTTCATTTAGAAACAGCCCCGAAATGGTTCCTTACCTTTCTGGCTTTTTTCACCTGGATAGTGCTTGTGCTCCATCCAAGTGTGAAGAGCCAGAGGGAGAACGTTCTGGGTGTAGGCGAATTGCATTGATTTTGCGCCTTGGGGTTATACATAGCTTCGGGGGCCCGGATTGTAATTCGCCGTCTCCCCGCCCCCCCCCCACCCCGTGTTTGAATGGCAGAGGTATTTGCTTACAGGTTCCTATTTAAGACTAGCGATTTCTTGAAAAAACGTTGTTAAACATTTGTTATCACAAAGTGTAACTGCAATTGAAATTTGCCTCTTATTTGAAGGATGTGAAGGTTAACGTTTATGGATTGACTGTGGGGTGACTTTAGAACATCTCTAGAGAACGTGAATGGCTTCGTTAGTAGGGGGAAACTGAGGCAGGGAACGTCAGTAATTGCTTGTGATCATGTGATTTACAAATTTATTAGAGATTTTTTTTTTCATGAAGTGCAGATGTGGCTGCATTTTTAATGCCCCCAGAGCTAGTCATACTTCTGTTTTGAGGGAAGAGTATTTTAAGATGTACGTTTATGGAGTACAACTTTCTATGATAAGCAATTGTATTATAACAACAGTTCGTAAATGCGTATTCTTTTCGATAACAGTGCTTTGGAATGTTTTTCGATAATGACAATTTTGCCTTCCTTGCCATTTTTTTCTTAATTACTCATTAAATAATGTATTTCCAGTGGTGAATATTCTTTCAGGCTGTTTGTGGTTTTGTATATTTAATGGGAGGAATGTGAAAATATGCTTTTGGAAATGAGTCCAGTTGGGATTTTGGGAAAGGAGTTTGTAAACATTCACCTAATGCCTTGTATTTGTTCTGCTATAGCTTTAGCCATAACTTTTAAAACAGTTTGATGGGTTTTAAAAAAAATTGAGTCAAATACCATTTAAAATGGCTTTGAAGTTTTTTGAATACACTTTATGTCATGCAACCTTATGAGCTTCTTGGGGGTGTATACCTGTTTACCCCAGAGAACCTGATTTGTTTTGGAATTGATAGTTTGGAAAAAAAGATTAATGTAACTACTGCATTATGCATGAGGATGCTTTGAAGTTGATGGTATCTTAATATGTACAAAGAACATTGGAGTCAATCTTAAAGAGGTGTTATCAGTTTTTCTCATGAGGCAGTTGGTCAGTCCTTTGGATTTATGGTTCAATCAACACATCTTTATTAAGCACCTGTGCTGTCTTTGGTATGGAGTTCAGTGTACGTTTATTCAGAGCCTACTATGCGTGCTAGTTTCTGGATGTTTAAGACTTCCCATCAGTAGTCTATTCCTGGAAATTTCAAGGTTATAGCTAAGATAATCAATGGGAATATAGAACAAGTATTCCTTTTATTTAAAGGGCAAATTCAAGGAATATTTTTGCCATAATTCTCTAAACAAAATTCTGGGTTGTAACTGCAAATTATTTCTGATTTATGGGATATTTATGTCTTTTGTTAATGATTATATAAAGCTGTACATTGTTATGAGAGATTATTTTCTGGGTCAGTAGATAACATACTAGTTAGGCTTGAGGGGGGGAAAATGAGTTGCTGGTATAAACTGAAATCAGTATGTGCTCTGGAGATTGGGTATATTTTAATGCTAAGCAACTTCACGTCTGTGACCAAGTAGTTTAGACTGTAATTAGATTTAAACTGACATTTTAAAGCACTTTCTTTTTTCACAATATTTCACAAATTTCTCTGAGCTCAAAAATAACAGATAAGGGTTATGGTGGTCAACTATAAGCCAGATGTGACTCTCATTTTCTTTTGGGCTTGTTCCTTTTTAGTTGCCTGCCTGTTCCTCCCAGATGCTTCCTATCACCCCTCTTCCTGCCCCTGTTCCCTTTGCTGTTGGTGTCTGTTTCCGCATCAGTAAAATGGTCAGGGGAATCTTTGCTATCTCACTGAGAAATAATTGATGATGGTAAAGTGCTTTGAAAAGGCTGAGTAACTACTGAGTCTTTTGAATGAAAACGATGTAGCCCCTTGTTCCATTTAAAGGAGATCCAAATCCCAATTTTAGTTTGAGTTTTGGGGGTGGGAGAGGAAATTTTCACTTGAATATTTTACTACCCCTCTCTTTGGGTTAATAGAAATGACTGTTGTAACTTTAGAAACTGGAACACTGGGAGATGCAAAGGATCCTCTGCTATTTTAGTTATTAGTCACCTCTAGTCCTTTTTTTCTGCCAGGTTACTTTGCCGTTTTTTCCCCCTTTATGCGAGCTCTGTTCTCATTCCAGTTGTGAATGGAAATCTGAGGTCATCTTCTCTATTAGCTTCCCTCCCTGGGGGTATCTTACTGTCTTCTAATAGTCGTATTCCTGGTTTTTAGGATATACAAGATAAGAAAAAAGTGAGCTCTGTAAGCTTTAAAACTGTGAGGTGAAGATTGGTCTACATTGCCAGAATGTGTTTTGTGGTTTGGAGAGGGCGAATCAAGCACCTCTAAGAATTTTAGAACTATTATCAATGTCTGAGAATTACTGCATAATTATTTTAAAATTTGAAGTGATCACTGATTCCAGGAATAAAAAACTTGGAAATTTTGACAGTGACAAATATTGGTGATTTTGAAAGAAAGAGTTTTTATCCTTTGGTGGGTTTGGGGCTTAATATTCATGATCCCTTTGTCTAAGAAACCACTGCTGCTTATCTTGGTTAAAATGGTATAATTAATTTATACCATTATATAAATACTGGTATAATTTAGTGGTGAATATGTTTTCCAGGTTTTAACTGGCTTAGGCTTTCGTTACTCTAAGCATAGAAATGCCTTTACTGTCTGTAGTGGTAACATCTCATTTATTAAAAGATAGCAGAAGTGGTTCTTAAAGTGGGATAACTTGAGGAAATTTCAGAAACCATCTAAGCTTTGAAATGTGCATATGTTCTTTGGTTTTTGTAAGGCATTTTTGCTTATTTTGTCTTTATGTTGTCTAATAGAAGTACACCTCGGCAACCTTAGAAATAATAATACTGGTGGTTTTTATGCTAAGTGGCTTCTACTAAACATAAGTCCCTAAACCTTTCTCTTAATTTCACTTTTTGCACATGTGATGGACAGTTTTTAACTTAAGAAATGGGGGATATCTTATTGTGTGAAAAGTAAAATATTCGAAGCTCCTATAGTAGTTTATATGATAGTGGTGTTCTTAATTTCATGATAATCTGACCTAGGCTAGATGAATTGCTTATTTAAAGAGTTAAAAAAAAGAGAATAGGCTTATTGAGTCTTTGTGTGAGTAAAGACCTGGGAAACATTTGGAGATAGCATTTGACTACCTGCTACTTGTGACCTGTGTTTATGGCTGTGGCTCTGCCCCTTCCTAAGTTTATAGGAGCAAATTGTTGTAAAAGCGGAAAGAGAGCGCCCACCTTTTGTGGTGATGTGCCATTGTAAACTTCAGAAGAGACAGATACATTGCAATTCTAGGGCATACCTTGAGGATGCTTTATTTTCTCCCGGAAAAGTTGGTGAGGCTCTCTTTGCTTGACTCTGGAATACATACTCAATTTTTCTCAACCTCTGTTTCTCATAAGGATTAACCCGTGCTGAATTCCAGACGTAAACAGCTCCATTTGTTTGGTATGTACCTTGTAGCCTTGACAGTTTTTTTAAGTTGTGTATCAACAAAGTCCTTTTTTTTTGGTTAACATTTGGTAACTTTTCCTACCTTTCATCAGTTTTAGCTGGTTTACGATTTGCTTATGTATATTTTAAATTAAACACTGATTCAGATGTGTTTCTTCTCTTCATTTCTGCATATGCCCTTTGCTATGAAACTGTTGTCTATTTTTTTCTTTCGAAAGATTTGAAAAAGTATTATTTGGAACATTTTTGATAAACTTTAATGTTATTTTAAAAGTAATATAATCAGTATTAATTTTTAACTAACTTGGTAGTTTCATAAATTTGTTCAAATGAAATGCAGCATCTTAGGTCATTAAAAGAATTAAGATTTAATACTCAATAATGATAAGTACATTTAATATATTGCTTGGTTTTAGATTACTGATTTGAGTTTTTTGTGTTCAAATTTTGAGAAGTTGTAGAAATATTTAAATGGCTAATTTGCCGACACCTGCTTCACGTTTGAAGTATTGTCAGGGATGTTTAGTTTTCTGGTCACTTCAGATTGTGGTTTATTGCATGCTTTTCTGCAGTCTGTTGTCTAGTGGGGATTGTTGTCATCATTTCCATTATTTCTTGTAGGGCCAGTGTTAGAAACTATAAATCTAGACTGTGGTGATAATAGGAACAGGCTGTAACCTGATCCAGTTCTTTTGTCAAAATGTGGCACCATGAACTGCCTCTAGTAAATTGACATGCCCTGCCATTAACTCCAGTCCTCCGCAAATGTCAGTGGACAGCAGATCTTTGGGCAATTAGCCTGTGGCTATGCTTTAAACCATAGGAATTTACAACTATAAACTGGGATTTTGGCAACCCTTGACTTGTCTTTCATTTATCTGTTTTCTGGCTAACATACTTTTTAACTAAATATGAAGCTTTCGTATAATTAAAATGACAAGTGATTATTTTAACATGAAAGGCTATGATTTTTTTAGCTAACTTAAAAATTCTTGAAAATAGTTAAGTCTTCTTGGGTTTGCTTTGACACAGAAAAAGATTAATTTCTAATTTTTTGGAGTAGACTTTACTAAAACATAATTAAAATCGCTCTTCTGAAAACTGTAATTTCCTCCAGAAGACTTCATTTGATGAATCCTTGCTACCAGAAATGTTCTTTTTTTAAATAGAGCCCAGAAATATGGAGATAAAAATATTCTTTCTTAATATTGATTAATCATAATTCAGAGATGGAATTTTAAATGTAATTACATTATAGTTTTTTTTCTGATTACTTTTATAAATATGTGAGAAAGTGGGATGTTTTATTATTTACTTGAGCAAATTGAGTAGATACTTCTGAAATCTTAAAGTGATGAATCAAGTTCAATTCAACTATTTGTATATGATACAATGGATATATACTTTTTATATCCTGTATTAGGATAATCACCATTACCAGAAGCAAAATCTTAGTTAAAGGAGAGAGCTTCTCTTTGTCAAAGAAAAACAATAACTATAGTATGTTTTAATTCAGTCAATATGTTTTTATATTTAGGCATAGATGTAGAGTATTTCTTGAAACAAAAAAAACTATTTTCAAGTCAAAACGAAAAATTTAAAGATGTGTTATGCAGTTAGCTCAGATCTTCCCTATTACAGATTGACCAGACAGTAAAGAAGGGCTTTTTTGTTTGTTGTTCAAGTCTTAAAACAGTGTCTTTATAACAAGATCAAAAAAGGAAAGAAAAACCCTTTCTACCTGTGCTATTTCATTAATCTCTGGTTAATTGTGTGTATGACTTCCATCACTTATTTCAACCAGCAAACATATTTGTGAACCTCTCTTAGCCTTGAAACTTCTTATACTCTTGATATATTTAAGGGGATGTGATGAAACATTTTTGTAATAGATTATTTTGTGAGTACTGACTGTCTTTTTCCTTTTTTTGTGAATATTGGTTTAAAGCATGTGTTTTAGTTCTACCTGTTACGTAATTGGAATTTATAAACTGAATACTGGTACAGCTATAAATCCTAGTAGTTCCTCTCCCTGAAAAAAAAATACCTATAATAGTACCCCATTTATACTGGGGCTTGTCTTTTTGAAACCTCAAACATCCTGGAAAGAGATCAAATTCAGAGTAAAAAAAATAAATGTCAATCAGCGGTTGGGAAGGAGGGAGATATTGGGGGTAGGGGATTGTCTCAGATCTCACAGAATTTTCTCCTGGGCGCACTGACTTAGACTTGTGTGTAAATTAAGATAGCAGATTTCTTATTGCAGGAAGGATCAGACTCAATTAAAAATTTTTTAAAAATCACAATGTTCTGGTTCTATATGGTTTAAATACAAGTAGCCTATAGCACAGCAGATTTTGTTTACCATTCAGCAAACATTTCGGGGACCCTAGTATGTGATAGACACTGTAGTTATTCTGGAAGATACAAAGATGAACCAGAAAAGATACTGCCCCCAGGAGCTTATTGTGTAGCTGGGTAGAAAAGGCGTGCACACAGGTAAAACACAACAGAGGCAATTTTAGCATAACGGTTATGTATTCACAGACCTAGGTTCAAATCTAGCTGGGTGATCTTGGGCAGGTCTTTGAGGCTCAATATCCTTAACTTTCAAATGGGCATTAATAATAGTATCTACCCTACAGGCTTGTAATAGGCTTTAGATAAGAAAATATGTATATAAAGGCCTTAGTAGGGTACCAGACTTTTAGCAAGAACTCAGTAAGTGACAGCTCTTAGTATTAATATTGCCACTGCCAACACCACCATCTTTAGATCTCTGGGACCATAACTTTTATTTTCCACTGCCCTCATGTATCCATCCTGTCTAGGGTGCCTGGTGTATTATGATATCTCTTTATTTCTCCTTTTCAAAGAATGCACAGTGTATTGAAGCCTTGTCTTTTGGTGTCTGACAAGCCTTGGCTTAAATCATTTTTCTTTCACTACCAGATTTCTGATATTGAGGAATCAATAGAACTTGGTAACTGATAAGATGTTGGACAGCCAGGTACGGTGGCACGTACCTTTAGTCCCAGCTGAGGCTTATGTGGGAGGATTGCTTAAGCCCAGGAGTTTGAGGTTAGCCTGGACAGCACAGTGAGACCCCATCTCTTTAAAAAAAACGGTTTTTGATAAAGGAGGAGGGGGAGTCAAAGATGACTTCTAACTGAGAAAGATTGGGAGTTTGTAATGCCTATTAAAATAGGAAACAGAGAAACAGGAGCCCATTTTAGATGGTAAAAGTTTGGTTTTTAAAATATACAGTAGTTCAGGTGGTTGTGAAGCATTCAGACTGATGTTCAGTTGGCTAGACTAGAAATTTTGGAGAGAAGTTGGCTCTGGAGATGCTAATGTAGCAGTCATCTGCATAGGGGCATTGCATCAGCCATGGACTAGAATGAGATTCTGGAATCTAGAGGAAGAGACTGAGTGAGTAAGGGATGATAATGGCTAGGACAGAAGGACAACTAGGAAATAACACATACCTTAGGTTGAGAGAGGAGAGGTATCTGGAATGAGGGGTGATCTTTCACAAAGGGCTCCTGAAGTGTCAAGGAGAGTGAGGACTGAAACACTGAAATGGAGTTTGATATCTGGAAGGTAATGGGGACCTTGGAAAGCAGTTACCGGAGAAGCGGGAAGATTGCAGTAAGTGCGGTATCCCGGCAACTCTTTTCTCCATGTTATGGATGTTATCATTGATATTACTATAGCCTTGCTCATCAGGAAAATGTTAGTCAGTCTGGCAAATATATAGGTGAGAATCTTTTCTATACTGATAAAAATTTGGATGTTGTCTTCATTTAAGGTCAAATTCCTTTATAAGCACAATGCTCTTTCAAAAAATGTGGATTTTAATAGCTCCCAAATGGGAAGTTCAGTGAACAAGTCTAATGATACGATAAATGCTTAAGTTTGGACATTATTCCCTCCTTAGGACTTGTTTCTGGGAAATATGGCAGCAAACCTTGTTGGTATGGGAACAGATTTATTTTTTTTCAGCATAACATCTTTATTTCATTGATTCTTATGCTCTCTGAGGTTGAAATTCTGTGATTGCATTCATTTTATAACATCTGACCAATGGCTTAAAGTTGAAAAGGGCCCTGGGAGATTTCTTGCTGTCAGACTTGTTTAGTTCCTATTCTTGTCAAAATGTTTACGTTTTTTGACTCTTTAGGTAGTGGTCTCTAATTAGAAACTCAAGTTGTAACTTACTGTACCTTAGAAACAAAACAAAACAAAGCAAAACAAAAAGAGGAAGGGAAAAAGAAAAAGAAAAGAAGGAAAAGGAAAAAAAAACTCCAACCAAACAAATAAAAACCCCAGAAAACAAATGAATAATGGAAGGGCCCTATAATCTTACAATTGTAGACCCATTAATTTCTTAATATTCCTTTAAGACTATTTTCTCAACAAATTGTAGAATTTTCCTCAGAATTAGATAAAAACAATGGGAGTTTTAGGCTTAATAATTCCAATATTAATCACTGTTTACATTATTTAATCATTGAGAAAATGGCTTAAAACAAGCAAAACTTTTCAAAGCGTTTATTGATCTATCAGCTCTTAATTCTGCAACAAGATACAATTTGCAAAACAAATCTTTTGTAAAATATTTCAGATTGTTCATGCGTGTTTAATGCTTTTAGATAAAAGTGCTAGGTTTAGTGTAACTGTAGTCTTTTGATAAAGGAAATCTCAATGTCAATAGTACTAACCTTTTTCTTTTTTGGCTTACTTACATTCGAATATGTTTTTTCATGCAGTAGAGTTGCTCCTAATATGCATTCAGTGAAGCAACTTCTTTATGCTGGCCAAAAAAAAAAATTCTTAATTTTTTTTTACACCAAAATTTTCTCTCCCATGTAACATAGAGAATTACCTTGGGGGTCTTGAGATTTTCTTATAGTGCTAAAGCAGGTAATATTCTCAGGAAAAAAAGTATATTGAAAGCAAAGATAAGCTTTTTTTGCTGTTTTCCTTGCAGACTGCCACTATGGAAGTGATATGTGTCTTGATTTCTAAAAGAGTGTCAGCCTTCTAATTTTTTTCCAGAAAGCTATACTGTCTGCATATCTGGAATGTAAATCATATAGATATGTTCTTAACTCCAGGGTATATCTTTATTTGAGGCACTCCGAGGATTCAACTATGCATTAGTTGATGCTCTCTAGCGTTTACCAATAGGTTATAGTAATCAACTCTTATAATCTCTACCTTTAACTTTATTGTGATTAAAAGACAAAGGTGAGTTACTGTGTAATGCTGGGGCATTTTAAGAGGGACAATAGAATCTTTCATTTTTTTTCTCAAGTTATAGTCAAAGAGTTTCTATTAAATTAGCCAATATTCCTTTACAATCAGGATCTTTACAACTTCCTCCTAGTATTCAGTCCTAGGAAAATGTTTGACATTCCTGTTGAATTTGTATATACTTTTATATTGTAGCAAGATTTACGTAACCCAGATGTTTTTTTCTTTTTGCTTTAGGTGCTAGGAAGCCCAGAGGAAAATTATTCAGGTGAGTATTAAATTTTTTAGTACTAAATTTTTTCCAACTAACTAGTACATTTTTATTCTTCTTGAGTAAAAAACCTCCACCCTAAGTATGTTTTTATATTGAAATTTGTAATCCTTTTTTTAAAACAGCAAAGCATAAGACACAAAAATTATATAGAAAATGGTTTTGGTGGTTAAACATTATCAAAAAAATACTATTTGATAAATATAGTTATAAATTTAAAAAACTACCCTAAAATTCTAGTAAATAAGTTTTCATCTACCTTGGTGTTTATCACTTTTTAGATTGCAAAATAAGCAGTAACTTTTGTCCTGTTTTGAGTGTCAATCTTGAGAATAGTGGAGTTTTTCCATAAGGCATGAACTTTTAAATGGCATTTATTACTCACTGTCCAATTTTCATTTTAGCTAAAAATGTTGACTTTATGCATTTATAGTATGGACAGAATTTCATTTGAAGATAATTGATATATGGAGTTTTGAGAGTATATATTTAAAAGTGGTTCAAATGTATGTTGTATGTGGGTTTACATATATGATTTTTAAAAATTGAAAGGATATATACCAGATGGTTAACAGCAGATGGTTTGATGGTAGACTTGTGATTTTATCCCTTCTTTTTACTTATCTGTATTCCAGTTTATTTATCTTAGATGACAAATGTGTAAAAAAAAAAAGAAAAAATCCTGTTTCTAGGAGTCCACGAGGGCATTTTGGTTCACAAAGGGCCAAAGCCATTTTCAATACTCACCTACCCTAAAGGAAATAATATATTTCATGAATAATTGCCTCAAAGTCATCCAGCACGAGGTGATGGGGAGTTTCCTTTGGCTTTAGCTAAAATGTATAACTTTTCTGATAATGCTGATTAGTAGATGATGGTCTCTTTCTTTGGTAATGATATGTCTGATTATTATAAATATATACATTAATTATTACAGCTTAATTTAAGAGTGACTAAAACTTAAGTTCCTGTTTGATTAAAAAATACCTTTTTGGTCTATACTTTGGAAGAAGAACTAAGTAATGCTTGAAAATCAAGTTGGAACATAGTTTCATTTTACAACATAGTTTGTGTTGTGTTAATGCTAAAATTCACTCATCTCAGGAAGTTTTAATTAGGACAGATGGAGTGGAATAAGGAACAGTCTTTCAACTTCTATTTGTTTGAGATACTATGCTGGGTACTCTACCTATCTCATTTTGTTTTCATGACTATACTGAAGTTTAGACATTATTAGCCTTAATTTAAACATGGGAAAACCAAGAATCAGGGAGAGGAAGTAACTCGTAAAAGCGTTAAGCAATTGAAATGATATTTCTAAATGTAATTGATATGTATGGCATTACTAGTAGGCCACCACAATATAAATTTTATTTCATTAAGAATATATAATTTGTTAAATTTATGTGATCAGCATTTCATAAATGGAGCTTCTTAATAATGTAACATTTAGGGGTTATTTAAAAAACTATCAGGCTATACCCACCCATGAAAATAACTTTCTCTGATTAATACATACCATTATAAAGAATTTAAATAATATACAAGAATATAAAGAAGAAAATGAAGACCACCTAAAATCTCACTACCCTGCGATACAAAAAAGGAGGAGCACCAAAGTATTTTTGCATTACTTTACATAGACTTACACAATTTTATCACATGAGATATATTTGTAAAGTACATTCCCAAGCTGGCCTGATGGTGCATGACTATAGGCCCTGCTACTTGGGAGATTGAGGCGGGAAGGTCCCTTGAGCCCAGGATTTTGAGACCAGCCTGGGCAACATAGTGAGACTTTATCTCTTTAAAAAAAAAAAATCCAAAAAACCAAACAGACATCTCTGCACCCCATCAGCACATACCATTGTCTTTACCCTTATTAACAGCCTAGTATATGTCCTGTGTTTCTCTCCATGCTTAAATAATCTTTTGCTCATATAATTCTATAAAGATTTATATATACATTTATTGTAAGTTTTTAGTCACTATTGGTGAATATTTGAGTAGTTTTTTTTAAGTGCAAGGCTTTGTCCTGGCTGTGGGAGAGCTGCAAGAAGGAATACTATGTGGCTCGTATTCTCAGTCCCTTTACAATCTAGGAGGAGAGGTGGGCAGGTAAACAACTTGTACCATACAAGACTTGCTTTGATAATCTGCTAAATGCAGGGTGAAAACACAGCCTGGGAAACCTGCAGGGGAGCTACCAGAGGATAGAGGCCTTGCCATGTTATTTCTTGTGTGCGTGAACCCCAACACATGGAATTATGTCCACTTATCTGTAAATAAAGTCATGGGTTCAAGTGAAACAAAAAGATTATTAACTTGTTTAAATGGCTTAGTTCTTGCAGTTTGAGAGCTCAGTAAAGAAACAGTTTGTATATTTGAAAGTTTCTTTGGAATGGAATTTTCCATTCTCCCATTAGGGAGTTTTTTTTTTTCCTTTAAGACTTGGGCATTTTTGTAACAAGAGGATGCATTAATATTTTGCTGTACAGTTCGGTCTGTATAATACATGACAATTTGAAGTTTTAGTTTGAGTAGTTATACTTTCTAACACAGAAACCTTTATTTACTCAAAAGTAACCTTAAGCATTTAGTTTGATCTTACATTTAGGTTTACAACAGTGCCTAGATTGAATGAATATTTACACATTTGCGTATGCCAAATATAAAATGTGGATAATAGGAATATTGGGGAGAGTCAGGGTAGAAAACAAATCTCCAATAAAATGTACAGATTTCAGAATATTGGAAAAGAAATAATGTTTTATTAAAGTTTGGTGAATATTATAAAATATTCACTCAAGTGTTCGATTTGAATCTACCTTGTGGTCAGCACTGTTTTAGATGCTAATGGAATATATATAAAGGAAATTAAATAGCGCTATGATCATATTCTCTTGAAGGGAAGACTTTCATTTAACATTGAAAGAATTGGTATAGTAAAAACGGAAGCTACATGACTAAAGAGGGAAAACAATAAAAGCTGTCTGTAGTGAAAGATGTGTGTTTAGGACAAATGATTTTGATTTTATCATAACCTTGAAAGAATCCTTAAGCTATCATAGTGGATACTAGCTTGCTCTTTATGGTGCCTTCAAACAACTCACTACATTTTATTACCATGGTGACCCAAAGGGAAGGCTTATTGAATCACCAACTCATTTCTTCAACATAGTTCTTTTTGTATATGAAGGTCTTTATTTGGCATGACTTTGGGTTTCACTAGAGGATTTGTGTCCTCACTGGTGCTAAGTGACTGATAATTGAAAAGGAAAAGTTTCCAATCTTTGAAAGAGTTGATCTTATCTAATGTGGCTAATCTCAAACTAAAGGGATCGTGAATTCTTCCTGTCTTTATTTGAGGATAAGTATTTTATTCCTTGGTCTGTGTGGTTCTACCTCTAAAATAAGTGGTTTGGATTCCAAAGCATTGTGTTTGAAGTTAAGAATACAGTACTTACTTTGTGTTTAACTCTAAGAAAGTTCTGTTCCTATCTTTAAAATACTTGTATTAAAGATGATTATAAAAATATACTTTTATCCATTTGAAAATGGTATTGTTTAAAATTTAAATATTCTAGATATTGCATTCAATTGGTTACATAATTTATCTTTGAAATTAGTTTGGAATAGTGTTTTTTATTTTTATATACTAGTGACAGTATTTTTACTCTTAATATTTAGTATAGGATAGGTTTATGTTTATAAGAGATGGCCAGTTTTGCAAAGTAGTTAGTTGTACCAACTTATATTCCCACCAGCAGTATACGCCCGTTCCAGTTGTTCTGACATCTTCACCAACATTTGGTATCGTCAGTCTCTTAAATTTTAGCCATTTGTGTAGTAGTATCTTACTGTGGTTTTAATTTGTGCTTCCCTGATTACTAATGATGTTGAGCATATTTTCAACATGCTTATTGGCCATTTGTGTATCTTTGTTTTCTTCTAAGTTAATTTTTATGTTAATATTATTTTTAATTGGCAAATCATAATTGTGTACATTTATGGGGTATAATGTGATGTTTTGATACATGTATGCAATATGGTTAAATCAAGCTAATTAACATGTGTCACCTCACTTATTTTTGGTGGTGAGATATTTGAAATTTACTGTCAATGGAAAAAAAGCCAAACTCTGTAAAATAATTTTAAAGAGATTTATTCTGAGCCAAATTTGAGAATCACCACTGGAGCCACGCCCAAGAAACCTTGAGCAAGTGGACTCAATGTGGCTGGGTTACAGTTTGGTTTTATACATTTCAGGGAGACAGGGGTTACAAGTAAAGTCATAAATCAATAGGTGGAAGGCATACATTGGTTTGGTGTGAAAAGGTGGGCCATCTGGAAGAGAGGTGGGGCTTATAGGTTATAGGTGGATTTAAAGATTCTTTGACTTTTAATTGGTTAAAGACGCGAAGCTTTGTCTAAAGTTTTGAAATTGTTTTAAGATAAGGAGCCATTAATCAGAGACAAGCCACTGGGTATATATTTGTTGTGTAAATTGAGGACCTGCAGGTTTGTCTTGCATGCCCTTAGGCTTGTTAATGGGTCACAAAGGATGTCTCCAAGAAGGGAGGGGGGCATGATGAGGTGTGTCTGACCTCCCTCCTTGTGACAGGCAATTTAGTTTTAGGCTATCTCCTTGGCCAAGAGGGAGTCCATTCAGTCAGCCAGTGGGGGGTGAGCCTTAAGATTTTATTTTAGTTCACATTACTTGTAGTTATTTTGAAATATACAATGTATTATTACTGACTATAATTACCCTGCTGTGCAATAGATATCAAAACTTATTCCTCCTGTCTAACTTAAACTTTATACCTTTTGACCAACAATTCCACATTCTATTTCCCTCCTCTTACCCGCCAGCCTCTGGTAACCATCATTCTCCTCTCTACTTCTATGAGTTCTACTCTTTAGATTCCACAATATAAGTGAGATTATGCAGTTTATGCCTGGCTTATTTCACTTAGCATAATGTCCTCCAGGTTCATCCTTGTTGTCTTGGATTTCTTTTCATTTTAAGGCTACATAGTATTCCTTTGTGTATTTATACCACATTTTCTTTATCCATTCATTTGTTGATGGGCACTTAGGTGATGGGCACTTGGCTATTGTGAATAATGCTGTAGTGAATGTGGGAGTACAGATATCTCTTAAACATTTATTTCAGTTCCTTTGGATGTGTACCCAGAAATGGACTGCTAAATCGTGTCGCAGTTCTATTTTTAGTTTTTTGAGGAATCTCCATACTGTTTTCCATAATGGCTGTACCAATTTACATTCTATTGACAGTGTACAAGGGTTTCCTTTTCTCTGCATCCTTGCCAATACTTATCTTTTGTCTTTTTGACAATAGCCATTCTAATAGGTGTGAGATACTATCTCATTGTGGTTTTAATTTGCTTTTCCCTGATAATTAGTGATGTTGAGCATTTTTTCATGAACCTATTGGCCATTTGTATGTCTTCTTTTGAGAAATGTCTATTCAGATCCTTTGCCCATTTTTAAATTATTTATTTATTTATTTTTACACACAGGGTCTTGCTGTTACCCAGGCTAGAGTACAGTGGTGGAATTACAGCTCACTGCAGCCTCACAACTCCTGGGCTCAAGCAATTCTCTTGTCTTAGCCTCTTGAGTAGCTGGGACAACAGGTGCTTGCCACCATGCCTGGCTAAATTTTAAAATTTTTTTGTAAAGATGAGAGTTCCACTGTGTTGCCCAGGCTGGTCTTGAAATCCTGGCCTTAAGCAATCCTCCCACCTTGGCCTCACCAAGTGCTGAGATTACAGGCATGAGCCACTGTGCCTAGCCCTTTGTCCATTTTTTTTTTTTTTAGACAGAGTCTCATGTGTTGCCCGGGCTAGAGTGCCGTGGCGTCACCCTCGCTCACAGCAACCTCAAACTCCTGGGCTCAAGCGATCCTCCTGCCTCAGCCTCCCGAGTAGCTGGGACTACAGGCATGCGCCACCATGCCCGGCTAATTTTTTCTATATATTTTTAGCTGGTCGATTAATTTCTTTCTAATTTTAGTAGAAACGGGGTCTCACTCTTGCTCAGGCTGGTGTTGAACTCCTGAGCTCAAATGATCCGCCCGCCTCAGCCTCCCAGAGTGCTAGGATTACAGGCGTGAGCCACCGCGCCCGGCCAGAGTTTTTCTTTCTGTACAAAAAGGAGAAAGAAGGGGCACTCGCCCTCTCAGATACCGAGGTGCGCTAGAAAGCTGCGGTGATTAAGTTACACTAACACAGAAGTAGCAAGAGAGGTGCAGAACAGAGCCCAGAAACACACCCCTGCACATGTGGGAATGTGACAGATTATGACTGGTTGGCATCACTAATCAGTGAGGAAAGTAGCAGACTTCAATAACTAGCACTGTGAAACTGGAAAAATGAAAAGGAGATCCTAGAATGTGCAAATATAAACTGATGGATTAAATAGCTAAGTATGAAAAAACAAAAAACCCAAAACTTTGAAACCATGAAAAAATATCTGTGCTGATGGAACACAGGTGTTCTTAAGAATGAAAGGTGCAAAAGATGAATAGATATGAACCTATTAGAATTAAAAATTATAGTGATAAATCATTACTTTTAAAAGATAAGCAATAGTTTGGGAGAAAATATTGGTCAAATATACAACAGGTAGAATATAAGTATCCATATGTATAAAGGACTACAAATCAATTTTAAAAATACAATCCAATAGAAAAATGAGTGGTGTATATGAGTAAGTCACAGGAGTAAAGTCCAAATGGCCAATAAAATGAAAATATGCACAGCTTCTCTAGTAACCAAGTAAATGCAAAATAAATCAACTGGATATAGTCTTCCATCCACTTATCAAATAATCAATTTAAAGTATGGCAGGATCAAGTGTCAGTGAGGATACTAGGGAAACGGAAATTTTCAAACACTGTTGGTGTGAGGATAATTTGGTATGACCTCTTTGGAGAGCAATCAGGCAGAACCGATTAACATGTTTCCTCTCATCCAGTGATTTTGTCCACGGTAAGTACCCTAAAGAAATTCTCTCGCGTGTCATGACAGAGGGACATGCACCAGGATGCTGACAAAACACTGAAAACACCTGAACATCATTAGGAGAATGGTCAAAGAAAATGTAGCATATGCATATGATTGAACAACTCACAGAATTTAACAGAAATGAACTGTATGTATCAAAGTAGACAAAACCCCACGACATAACGTTCAGTAATAAAATTGTTCTTTTTAACTGCAGCACAATAGTGGATGTAACTGGTTCTCTGCTGTGGCAGACTCTATTTTCTGAAAGCCCCACCAATATCTCCTGTCCCTCATCCTCTTCTGGAAGATTGACACTTCTCTCCTTCAACCTGAAGCCCGTCCTTAGACTTCTGACTTGCCTGCAAACAATCACATTCAGTGGAAGAGTTACCAGGTGACTTCCAAGGCTAGGTCTTAAAAGGGGATGCAGCTCAGGGGAGCTGAAGCACTCTTCCCTGGAGCTCGGAGCCGCCGTGTGAGGAGGCCGAGCGCCCTGAGGCTGTGGGGCAGCTGGGGGGGCCACCTGGAGAGGACACATGCAGGGGCTCTGCCTTCGTCTCATCCTCGTCTAGGTGCTGGCACACGAGTGAACTACCTTCAGGTATTTCATCCCTCAGATATCCTATCACTGCCAGGTCTTCACTCTTTCCAGCCGAGAGCTCAGACTTTATGGAGCAGAGACAAGTGTACTTGCCATGCTATCTCTCACGCCGGCATAGACAATCCATGACCAGACTAAAATGGTCGTTCTGTGCCATTAGGTTTGGGGTGACTGGAACACTTAATGCACAAAGAGCACAAAGAAATCCTTGTACGTGCCTCTACACATAAGCCAGTTCTTTAAGGGATATACTACAAGGGAAACTTATCCTCAAGGCTGCGCTCTGGTCAAAGTGGAGGCCACATGCCTGTGTCTAATAGCGTTAATAACTACATTAACGATGGTGACTGTAGTAAACACTGTCATCACTTGGGTCCTTGTCAAGGGCTTTGTGCTCCTTTTCTCATGTAATACAGCCCTTTGGGGCTGGTGCTGATCCACCTGATTGAACGAGTGAGGAAACAGAGGCCTGGAGGTGTAAAGTGACTCACGCAAAGTCTCTCCCAGCTTCCTCCCTCACCAGCGAAGTGGGAGGGCGGGCCCCTCCCTCAGGCTGCCAACTCCACGTCCACCTGTCCTCACCTCTGCGCTCCCAGCACTGAGGCCACAGGTTTGACCTTTTTTTTTTTTTTTTTAAAAACCATCAGCCCCTTGCTTGGGCTGTGTCTATCCAGGAGTTAGGACAATGGTAGCCAGGGCAAGCACGGCTGCACCATCCAGGGCCAAGCACTCCACACACAGGATGTCATCTGACCGCCACTGAATGGATGAGGAGAGGCAGAGCAAGAGCCCACAGTCACACAGCTATCGCGTGGCAGAGCACTTCACCTCTGTGCACCCGTTCCCTCGTCTTCAAGATGGGCTCTTCACAGCCCTGACCTCATGGGGAGCAGGGAGTAAGCAAGACAGCGGTGCCGAGTGCTGCTGCTGGCAAGCCGTCAGTGTTCAAGGCTCTGATTCTCCGCTCATGCGGATCAGCCCTGACCCATCCCCCACTGCAGCAGTTTCCACTACGTCTAAGCCTTCATTTCATCCCTCCCTTCCCTCAGTGGCAAGGAAGACACTTGCATAAACCGACTTCTGTGATCTCATTTCTCCATGAGCCCCTCCTTATCCAACCAAACACTCCCTGCCTCCTGCGCCTCCTTCTTTCTAAATAATAGCCTCTCCATCTAACAACGGCCCAAACCAGGAAAGTTGGAGCTATCCACCTGACTCCTGGCCCCATAACCCTTTATCTGGTCACACACCAAATCCAGTCCACTCAGAATGTTCAGAAACATTTCTCTTGTCCATCCAACCCTTCCCCGACCCACGACTTCCAATGCATTTTCTACACGGTAATCTGGGTGATCTATCTAAAAAGAAAACCTAACCATCTCCCTGTTGCTCCAGATCCTCCAACAGCTCTCCCCTGCCTATGGGGTCATGGCCCAGTACCTTGACCTGGTATCTGAGGCCTTCAGCCAGCCTGCTACCCTTGGGACCCACCACCACCACTGCCCACCCCTTTTCAGGTGTGGTTCCTGGAAACGCGCCATGCCCTTCCTGCTTCTGCACCTTTGACGTGCTGCTCCCTCCACGTGGAACACCCTCTCCCACAGCCTGCAGATATCCTCTTCGGTCCAGCTACAGATGGCACCTCCTTGGTGAAGCTCACCGCGGATATAAGGGTGACCTTAAAACTTGTGGCCACAAGTCAGAAAGGGCCTTGAGTGGATGCACACAATGTGACCAGAGAGCATGGCAATGCGTGGCAGTATCAACATAGAGTTGTGGAAGTATTCTTTACAACAGCCACAGCTGTAAAGAATACATCCATCGACAGATGAATGCATACACAAAATGTGGTCTATCCATACATCAGAATATTACCTCGGCCTTAAAAAGGAAATTCTGACATATGCTATAACACGAATGAACCTTAAGGACATTATGCTAAGTGAAATAAGCCAGCCACAATGGAACAAATGCTGTATGATTCCACTTATATGAGGTACCTAGAGTAGTCAAACTCATAAAGACGGAAAGAATGGTGGGTGCTGGGGCTGAGGGAAGAGGGGAAAAGGGAGTTAGTGTTTAATGGGTACAGAGTTTCAGATGGGGAAGATAAAACTGTTCAGGAGATGGATGGGGTGGTGGCTGTACAGCAATGTCAAAGTACTTGCTTAATGCCACAGAACTATACACTTGGTTAAAATGGTAAATTTCATGTTATATATATTTAATCACAATTTAAAAAAAGACAGTGTCTGGAAAGAGCTGGGCATGGTGGCTCATGCCTGTAACCCCAGCACTTTGGGAAGGCAAGGAGGGAGGATCACATGAGGCTATGAGTTCAAGACCAACCTGGGCAACATAGCAAGACCCTATCTTACAAAACATGAAAAAATTAGCCAGGTGTGGTAGCAAGCACCTGTAGTTCCAGCTACTTGGGAGGCTGAGGCAGGAGGATCCCTTGAACCCAGGAGTTCAAGGCTGCAGTGAGCTATGATTGTGCCACTGCACTCCAGCCTGGTGACAAGAGCAAGACTCTGTCTCTAAGGGGGGAAAAATGTCTCAAAAGAATACTGTCAAGTTTAAAGGTCTTTAGATTCAAACAAGAAGGTAATGCAAACCCAATCGAGAGAGGCAGTCACCTGGTGGGGCACTGCTGATTTCCCTGAGCAGTCAGAATATTTATCTTGGATCTAAGGACATAAGCTATGTGACTACATCTATCTGTAAGTTATAGTTACTGATGGAGAGGTATGAAAACGGCTCCATCTAGAGTTTGTGTTCAGCAGCAGGAGTTGGGGTCTGGTTATCAAGAAATGTCATCAGGTTGAAAAGCCCTCCATCCCCCTAGTAGACAGGAAGGTAATAACAATACTGTTTGGCATGACGTACTTCCTTAGCAGGTAAGCTGCTTCTCACTGCAGAAAGAATTAGAATTTAGTATAGAAACGTTTAAGGGAATCAAACCGACTGTATCACCATTTTGGCATTAAGCGATCTGCGCCTCGCACCTCAGGCTTATTGTCTTGATCTGCGCTGTTCGATATAGCAGCTACCAGCCATATGTGGTCAGTAAGCACCTGAAGTGTGGCCCGAGATGTGCTATGAGAGTAACATACACACTGGATTTTAAAGACCTAGTACGAAAAGGAATGTAAAATATCTCAGTAATTTTTCATACTGAATACCCCTTGAACAACATAGGTTTGAACTGCAGGGGTCCACTTATATGCTGATTTTCTTCCACTTCTGCCACCTTCTGAGGCAGCAAGACCAATCCCTCCTCTTCCTCCTCCTCAGCATACTCAGTGCAGATGAGACTTTGATGATGATCCACTTTCACTTAATGAACAGTACATGTATTTTCTTTTCCTTATGATTGTCTTAATAACATTTTCTTTAGCTTATTTTATTGTAAGGATATACAGCACATAACACATATAAAATATGTGTTAATCGACTGCTTATGTACTGGTAGGGCTTCCCAGTCAACAATAGGCTATTAGTAGTTAAGTTTTTGGGAAGTCAAAAATTACATGCAGGCAGGTGCAGTGACTCACACCTGTAATCCTAGCACTCTGGGAGCCCAAGGCAAGAGGATCATTTGAGGTCAGGAGTTCAAGACCAGCCTGAGCAAGAGCAAGACCCTGTCTCTACAAATAATAGAAAAATTAGCCGGGCATGGTGGCGCATGCCTGTTGTCCCAGCTACTAAGGAGACTGAGGCAGGAGGATCGCTTGAGCCCAGGAAGTTTGAAGTTGCAGTGAGCTATAATTATGTGATTGTCCTTTAGCCAGGGCAACAGAGCGAGAGCCTGTCTCAAAAAATAAAGATTTTTTTACAATAACTGTCTACTTTTTTATTGAAAATTATATTCATCACAAGAGGATAGTATGTGTCATTTTCTTTCCCCTGTAGATATAACCTACATATTGCAGAAAAAACTGGGGTTAAGTTACATTTTGCTTGGGCAGAGTATCCATTTATTTCAAACTAAACTTGGTGGCTAGTTTCTAAATATTTTAATGATTCTGCACTTAGAAATTTGTTTTCCTGAAAGTAGTGCTTAATGTCACATCTAAATGTAATTCCTCTGTAGCACTTTCTTGGGATCTTCTACCTGAGAGTCAGGGTTGTTTTATAAACATTTAGCCTGGTGCCTGCAATTTTGGTAATTTATATTTTATATGATTTATAAAATCATCCATTTCATCTAGGTTTTCAAATATGCTACCTTAAAGTTGAATGTAATAGTCTCTAATCCTTTTAATCTCTTCTGATTCTGTGGTTATGTTTTATTTCCCATTCCTACTCTTGTTAATTTTTATTTCTCTCAGGCTCTAAACAGTTTAATATTCTTTTCAAAGGAATCAGCATTATCCCTTTAACTGTTTTTAATTTTTCTATTTAATGCGTTACAGTTTTCGTCTTTATTTCTCTCTTCCTTGTTTCTTTTCTTCTTTTTATTTTTTTTCTTTTTTGAGACAGAGTCTCGCTCTGTTGCCCCAGAGAAGAATACAGTGATGTGAATACAGCTCACAGCAACCTCAAACTCCCAGGCTAAAAGGATCCTCCTGCCTCAGCCTCCCGACTAGCTGGGACTACAGGTGCACACACCACGTCCAGCTAATTTTTTATATTTTTTGAAGAGATGGGGTCTCACTCTTGTTCAGGCTGGTCTTGAACTCTTGACCTCAGGTACTCCTTCTGCCTTGGCCTCTCAGAGTGCTAGGATTACACATGTGAGCCACCATGCCAGGCCTCTTCCTTGTTTCTTTTGGCTTATTTTACTATGCTTTTTAAGTTTCTTAGAGTGAATTTTAAATTCTTTTATATTTTTATCCATTAATAGAGGAGGTAATGAAGGCTACACATTTTCAAGTATGGCTGTTGCTAAGGTCTCATAGGTTTTAACATGAAGTGTTTTTTCCATTGCCTTCTATGTAGTAATTTTGCTTTTCATTTTCTCTTTTGATCCAAGTTTCTTCTTTCTTATTTTTACTGGTTTGCCCAAATTCTAGAGCATTCTATCTTTTCCCTTATTAATTTGGATGTTCTATACTCTTCCATTCTCATAATGGTTACCTTACCTTTCCTCAAACTCATAATCAGATGCATATTTCTCTATTATCATTGCAAAACAAGATAGCAATATTTCCCCCCACCCCAATAAAATGAAACCATAGAATTCTTTTTTCTCCTCCCTTCACCCATGCCCCAGGAATTGCTTTTTATTTACCAATTGACACGGGCAGGCCGGTGGCTGGGGAATATTTTCTCCTTGAGGGGAACGTCGTCTTTGGCTATGACCGTTTGATCAGGTCTGGGAAGAGGTAACTGGAAAATAGAACCTAAAGGAGGAAACGTTGCAACAGGCCATGCGCAAGGCTAGAATTTCTCTGACATTTCTGTCAACCAGCACTGCCCCTTAGGTACAATTCCACAGAGAAGTGAGGCCCACCACACGTGGTAAAGTAACCCATGGGGGCCCTACCTCCACCTGCCCAAGGACTACGGTTCCCAGAGACCAGGCCACCTGAAGTCCAGTCCTACAGGACGCACACTTGCTTCCTACTAGGCTTGTGTCAAAATGTCATATCCCTTAGGATAGCTATAATCTTTTTAAAAGATGGAAAACAAGTGTTAGCAAGGATGTGGAGAAATCAGAACCCTCATGGATTGCTGGTGGGAATGTTAAAATGGTGTAGCTGCCTGGAAAACAGTTTGGCAGGTCCTCAAAAAGTTAAACACAGAGTTACCATATGACCTAACTATTCCACTCTTAGTTATTCACTCCAAAGAATTGAAAACAGGGATTTGAACAGATACTTGTAAAACCAATCTTCATAGCAGCATTATTCATAGTAGCCAAAAGGTGGAAACAACCCAAGGGCCTATCAAAACATTAATAAACAAAATGTGGCAGATACTGTATGTACAATGTAATATTATTCAGCCACAAAAACTAGTGAAGTTCTGATATATGCTACAACATGGACAAACCTTGAAAACATTATGCCAAACACAAAAGGACAAATATAATGCCATCTCATTTATATGAACTATTTAGACCAGGCAAATTTGTAGAGATAGAGATTACCAGGGGCTGGGCAGAGAAGGTAATGGGGGGTTACTGCTTAATGTGTACAGAGGTTATGTTCTGGGTGATGAAAAAGTTTTGAAATAGATAGTTGTGAGGGTTGCACAACATTGTGAATGTAATTCATGCTACTGAATTGTACACTTAAAAATAGTTAAAAGGTAAATTTCATGTTATATAATTTACCACAATAAAAAATGGAAAATAAAAAGTTAAACATAGAAATACGACCCTGAAATTCCAGTCCTAGGTATATATTCAAAAGGATTGAAAACAAAACATCCTGTACATAAATATTCACAGCAGCAGTATTCAAACAGCTTTTATCCTGCTATTATGAGTTTTAGCCTGCTATTAAAGAGTTTTATCCTAATGCTTAAGTAATTTCATCTTTGATGCTATTACCATATATTACCAACATACCAGTATATTACCAAGACTTTTGCTTTTTAAAAGTATATTTTAAAAACTTTTTTAGAGATGGGGTCTTGCTATGTCTTGCCCAGGCTGGACTTGAACTCTTGGGCTCAAGTGATCTTCCGTCCTCAGCCTCCTGAGTAGCTAGGACTACAGGTGTGAGCCACCATGCCCGGTCAAGGCCTCACTTTTAAATATGAATAAATAACCAAAGATCACTGGACATTCCAAGAAGGCCTCCAATATGAAAGACAAATAGAAAAAAGGAACCTAAAGAAATGGAAACAACACAGGGACACTTGAAAACAGACATACATATATATATATATGTAAGTCTCAGAGAGACAGGAGAAAATACCATACTCATAAAATGAGAAAATATTACGAAAAAGCAGCATTTAGATGACCACAGTAAACAATGATGGGCAGAAGTGGAGACACAGCCAAGAAATCCTCCCAATTTCAATAGGTTTTTCCAACAAAGATATACAAATAGCCAACAAGCACATGCAAAGATGCTCAACACAACTAGTCGTCATGGAAATGCAAATCAAAACCACAATGAAACACCACTTTACACCCACTAGGATGGCTATAATCAAAAAGCCCAGTGATTACAAGCATTGGCAAGGATACTGAGAAATTAGAACCCTCATACGCTGCTGGTGAGAATGTTAAATGGTGCAGCTGCTTTGGAAAACAGTCTGGCAGTTTCTCAAAATGTTGAACACAGGGTTACTATATGACCCAGCGATTCCATTCTTAGGTATATACCCCCCAAAACCAAATATACATCCATACAAAAATTTGTACACAAATGTTCATAGCAGCATTTTTTTTTTAAGAGATAAGGTCTCACTCTCCTGTCCAGGCTGGAATGCAGTGGTGTGATCACAGCTCACTGCAGCCTTGAACTCCTGTGCTTAAGCAATCCTCCCACCTCAGCCTCCCACCAGCCTGGCTAATTTTTTTGCTTTTTATTTTTATTTTTTTAAGAGACAGGGATTTGCTATGTTGCCCAGGTTGGTCTCGAACTCCTGACCTCAAGCAACCCTCCTGCCTAAGCCTCCTGAACCACTGGGATTACAGGTTTGGGCCACCAGAATAATTCCTAATAGCCAAAAAGTACAAACAACCCAAATCTCCATCAGCAGAAGAATGGATAAATTGTAATGTATCTATGACATGGAATATTACTCAGCAATAAAAAGGAATGAAAGGCTGGGTGCGGTATCTCAAGCCTGTAATCCTAGCATTCTGGGAGGCTAAAGCAGGAGGATCGCTTGAGGTCAGGAGTTCAAGACCAGTCTGAACAAAAAGCGAGAGGCCAGGAGTTGGAGATCAGCCTGAGCAAGAGCAAGACCTCATCTCTACAAAAACACAGAGAAATCAGCCAGGCATGGTGGCATGCGCTTGTAGTTCCAGCTACTTGGGAGGCTGAGGCAAGAGCATTGCTCGAGCCCAGGACTTTGAGGTTGTAGTTAGCTATGATGATGCCACTGCACTCTAGCCGGGGAGAGAGAACAAGATCCTGTCTCAAAAAGAAAAAAAAAAAAACAAAACCTGGGCTCAAATAGCTCACGCCTATAATCCTAGCACTCTGGGAGGTCGGGGTAGGAGGATCGCTTGAGGTCAAGTTCAAGACCAGCCAGAGCAAGAGGGAGACTGCATCTCCACCAAAAATAGAAAAACTAGCTGGGCACAGGAGTGTGTGCCTGTAGTCCCAGCTACTCAGGAGGCTGAGGCAGGAGGATCACTTGAGCTCAGGGTTTGAGGCTGCAGAGAGCTATGATGATGCTACTGTGTTCTACCCAAGGCTAGGGAGTGAGAATCTGTCTCTGGAAAAAAAAAAAAGGAACAAAATACTGACATATGCTACAATATGAATGAACTGCAAAAACATTATGCTAAGTGAAAGAAGCCAGAAACAAAAGGCCACATATTATATGATTTCGTTTATATGAAATGTCCAGAATAGGCAACTCCATAGATTAGTGGTTGCTTAGGGCTGTGGAGGGCAGAGGGTGGAGGGTGGCTGTTAATGAGCCTGGGGCATCTTTTTGGGGTGTTGAAATTAGGTAGTAGTGATGCACAACACTGTGAATACAGTAAATGCCATTGTTAATTTACTAAATGTAAACTTTAGAAGGGTGGATTTTATAGTATGTGAATTATACCTCAATAAAGCTGTTATGGAGCAGGGGAAAAAAAAAAAAAGAAAAAGAAAAGAAAAGAAAACCTTCCAGAAAGTACAACAAAAAGATAGACATGAAAAAGAAAAGGGAAGAGACTAAGGATCAACCTAGCAGGTCCAACGACTGACTGATGGAATTCCAGAGAAAGACAACAGAACAAATAGAAGTGAGGAAATTATTTTTAAAAATTAATACAAGATTATTTTTAAGAAACAAAAGATCGGGGTCTCCAAATAGAAATGGCCTATTAACTACTGGCACAGTAAGTAGAAAGAAAAAGACCCATTCATTCCACAGCACATCACCAAGAAATTTTACAAGACAGACATAGTGAAGATCCTGAAAACCTTCAGAGGTAACAAAATCAAAGGACTAAGGGTTGCGACAGCATTAAGCTTATCAGCAGAAGTGACAGAAGCTAAACATAATGGAGTCTTTAAGATTCTGAAGGAAAATTATTTTCACTTTCTATAATTTATATAAAAATGACATACATAAATACACATTGATATTTAAATAATTTATACTTATTAAACTTTATACATCCAGCCAAACTGTGACTTCAAAGACATGCAAAGTTTCCAAAAATTTCTAAATATGTGCTCCAATAAAATGAGGGATTAAAACCAAGAAAACAAAAGACCATGTTGTCCAAAAAGCTGGGTGTCCATCACAGGAAACTGGCCAAGGGCAGTCCCAGGTGATGAAAAGGGGAAGTCTCAGGACAGCAGTTGGGCAGACAGCAACCTGGCCAGGCGGGGCAGAGGACAGAGGGGATCAGAAGTAAGAAATCATGAGATTATCTGATGTGTTTGCACATCTGGAAAATAATATTGATGACGGTTGGCAGATCTGGTAGAGCATGGATAAAATTTAGAAAATGGGGTATTGCTTGTTATTTAACCAAAAGCTGTGACGTAATATATGGAGGGTGGAGCACAGGAGGTAGAGGTCGTAGGACAGCGCTAAACACTTGTCTAGGATAACAGGAAATCAATTCGTAATGATGACTGCTTTTAGAGAGGAAATATAAGGTAATTAATCAAATTTTAAAAAAGAAATAGGAAGGCAAATACCAGAATATATTGCTAGTCAGAGCTAAAAGTAGGGCAAGGCCCAGGTAGGGCAGCAGCTGGATGTTTTCTGTTAGAAGCCTTTTAGCGCTCTCTGGTCCGTCCCTGTCTGGAATATTGACATTGTAAAGAGTTACTGGGCACATCCCTCACAACAGCTCCTGCACACTGGTGGGTGTGACATCAAAGCTGGGAACTGGCCTAAAGGACAGTGAAACAATGACCCTGAAGCGCCCTCTGAATCATCAAAGGGAGCTTTCCACAGGGCCCACCCCATAAGGCGTCAGCAGGATGCAGGGTCTATTCCATTTGGATGCTCTTAAGATTTGTCCTTCCTGAATGTTCTGTGGAGGAGGAGGGGCTAACTGGGAACCAGAGCTCTGGCTGAACCAGGTCGGCGCAGGGCTTCCTAGGGCCTGCCTCCAAACCACCCGCTCTCCTCTAACCACTTGTGAATCTGGGCTCCCACTGCATTTCCAGCTCTTCTTTGACCTAATTTCTCAGGAATGTTTGGAAACAGGCATGAATAGACAGAAACTTAGGAAGAAAAGTAGATGACTGCCTTTCAGCCTGTTGCGGCCCAGTTAGATCCCTGGTGCCCTCCCTACAGCACTCTGTAAGGAGCTGCGAAGGCGTAACTGCGGTGCCGCCTTTCTGCGTCCAGCACTTCATCGGGCCCCGTACGTGCATTACCATGTTCAGTCCTCACCACACGCTTACGCGGTGAGAGAGGAGGATTGGCTCCATTCTTATAGACGAGGAAACTGAGGCTCAGAGTAACCTGACCAAGGTCCCTTCACTAGTAAGGGAAGAGCTGGGACTCAAATCCAGGTGTGGCCGACCCCACAGCCTGCACAGCTGGCAGCTGTTGCCAGAGATCCTTTCTGCAAGGCGGATGGATGACAGAAAGGGAAGGATGAAAACAAGGGGCGACCACAAGAACTGGCACAAGAACAGAAGCTAAGAGACCTGTCCCACTCACAGGCTCCGAGGCTGGCTGGCCACAAGTTGGAGACCCAGCTGTGCACACCTCCCCTCGCCCCAGGGGGCCATCCTTACAGCACCCACCTTCTTCAGAGAGGTTATTCTCTTTGGTCTCCTTGTCCATCTGGCAGCACCAGCCTTCCAGCCGCTCTGTTTCTGCCTGCAGTAGCTTCAAGAACCAGTAGCCATCTCGGCGGCAGGCCCCTGGCTGTGCCGGCTCTGCTGGGGAGCTGGAGGAGGTCTCAAGCCACGGGTCAGGTGGGGGCAGCGAGGACGCCTCTAGGGCAGGGTCGCTGTTGTCTCCATAGGAGAGGTTGCGCTTGAGCTGGGCAATCTTAGGGGCCTGCCGGGGGCCAGCATCGATGCTGATGGAGTTGGGGTGTGGGGTGCAGTCCGGGAGGCTCCTCTCAGATGACTTGCAGCTCGAGTCGTTAGCATCCTGGGTGTCCGAGTCAGTGTCCCGTCGGGAGGACATACTGTGAGAGGGGGCACTGCTTCTGTGGATGGAGGGGTGCATGGGGAGGGTACAGGAAAGAGTGTGTCACCAAGAGGGCCAGAGACCAGAGGCCGCCCTGACCCGGACACACGGGAGACAGAGAAACGGATGCATCATCTGCTCACCATGCGCCTGAAGCGGGTCCCACAGCCCCCATCTCATTCTCAGCTCAGCCCTGGCCCCAGCCCGCCCAAGCCCACACGCATACACACACAAGGACACAGTCATAAGGTTGCCTGTTTACTGCAGTGGGGCCAGGAAGACCACCAACATCAGGGTAGCTGGGGCCATGTCCCAGCCCAGCCTTGGCCCCCCCAGGGGCTGACTGGTCTCACAGAGCAAGTGCTCATTTGTCCACCCGCCCACCCCCTGCCCAGCCTCCCAAGCTTGGGCCCCCGCCCGCACCCCAAACCCAGCTTGGTTATTAGAAATTCAGCAAGGAGAAGTGGGTTAGGGAGAGCGAGAGAGGTGAGAGCAGAGGGAGGGAGAAGAGAGGGGAGAAGCAGCTGCCACCTCTGTCCGACTTACCGCCAGTCGTCCTCTACCTGAACCCCGATGGACTGGAATTTGGTAGCGGGACTGGGCTCCTCTTTTGGCACTGGCTGAATGCAGTCAACCTTATTGAAGGACAACGACAGCAACGGCACAGAGACAAAGACAAAAATAAAAAACAAACACCACACTTGCTGCTGAAATTCACATTAGTGGGACGACGCAAACGGACATGTGGACAGACGGACACGAGGCATGCGGACACTGCACATGGGCCCGAGGCTGGACCAGGTTAAGCCGGGCACTGCTCATTCGCGCGGAGGCGGGCGGGCGGTGGGGTGGGGCGGAGATGACTGGCTTTCCCTACTCTGAGGAGGGTGCCATCACATCGATCGCTTTGGGTCCGTTGTCCTCCGAGAGGTGGGAACCGTTCCTTCTAGTCCTCTCCTTTACACGCATCATAGAGAAGAAAAAAGAAAGGACGACGAAAGAGAAAGAAAACACACACACACAAAGCCACAGCCGTTATCTGGTGTAGTTGAAGCTGGGGGCCGTATGAGGCAAAGGTCACTTCCCCAACCCTGTGGCTGAAGCCGGGAAGGGCCGGCTGGAGGCGCCTATACTAAAGCAAACCTTGGACAGCAGTTCTGGATTTGGAAACCGCCACCAAGGCAAGAGCCAGTGAAGTCCCTGGACACTATGGGATGTCATCCCTGGGCCTCACTCACACTTGGCTGAGGTTGCCTTCGGCAGTGGGTAGCCCTGGGGAAGGGTCAGGGTTAGGTCCAAAGCACTTTTTCTACGCTCCTGTGAAGTGGAAGCGCCATGGCAACAGTGATACCCTGGGCCAGGGCACCCAGGACAGAGGTGGCTGGCCACGCAGCAGCCGGGCCAGTGCGCTAATCGTCTCTCAAGAATGAGGGAGAACCCACACTTGACCTAAGGCTTAAGGCACCAAGGGGTAGGACCGGGGTTCAGGGTATCCTCAGAAACTAGGGACTCTCTAGGCTCTTGGCCTCATGGACAGAAGTGGGGGCCAGCGGGGCTTTCTGGGAAAGGTCTGCAGCCACATTCACCCTTAGCAACAGCCAGCTCAAAGAATGCAGCCTATCTTTAAGGAGCTGCAGTGAGAGCACAGAATGGGGCTGGGGGTGAATCTGGGGAAAGGAACGCCCAAGACGGGTCAAAGAGCTAGAGTCCTTATCCCAGTGTCATTTTCTGGGTGAAATCAATCAAGAGTGGTCCTAACTCCTTCTCAGGCCTTCTGGGAAGATAAAAGCATCTAGCTTGGCCAATAACAGGGTGGGACTGCCCGAAGACTTGAGGGGTCAGAACCAAGGGTCAGAGTAGGCTACTCTGTGTTTCTAAGAATCCCACCTGGAGAGGCTGTGCAGGGCAGGGGCTGGACCCTTATGAAGGAGCCCAGAAAACAAGACAGCAGAGTCTCCTGGCCAAGTCTCTTCCTCTATATATATGTGGGGAAACTGAAGCCCAGAGCTGCCTCTGGGGGAAACAAACCCAGCCGAGTACAAAATATTGAGCCTTTTCTGTTCCATTCAGTCCTCTCCTTTGCGTTCCACGCCCTTCTGCATTCCAGTGCTTTGTCATCAACTCGCCCATGTGCGACTGCTTGGGGCGGGGGTGCTGGGAAAATGAAGAGCCCTTCCAGCCCTAAGCCACAGTGCACACCACCTCATTCTCCTCAATCAACCCCCTGGGCTTGGGAGGGCCCTGCCTCCCCCTGAGCCCTCGCCCACTGTGGCCACCCCTCCCTCACTGCCCTGAGTGGCCCTACTTTGGTCTGCAGGTCCAGCCAGGGCAAGGAGAGTCCTCTCACTCTGGATTCAGAGCAACTCTTGGAAACTACAAGGCAGGGCCCAAGTTTCCCGGGCTCAGCAATGAGAGGACAGACACTGCTGTTGGAAGCATGCAGGAGGTGCAATGAAGCAGCAGGGGGGAAGCCGGTGCATCCAAAGCTATATGTCATGGCTATGGGCGTGCGCTGAGTTTGGCCACCTGGCTCAGGGGAACCATCTGCCTGGACCCTTTCCCACGGAAGAAGGCATCAGGACCAGCATCACCCTTCTCAATTTAACATGGGCCTGCTGCACCAAGCCACCTACCTGTCCCCAAGGCCCGAGAGGGCTCTGGGCAAAGTTCCCCTCGAACAACCCCCATGGCTCCAGGGCCCTGGGTCCTGGGCCCCTGGCCACCGGTGTCTATGCTCCATGCTGTTCCCGACGCCAAGCGGGGCTATGGCCTCCGCACCCGAGCTGACCTTGGATCAGAGAACTGTTAGGCCAGTCCCGCCTCCCACGGGTTGGCTGGCAGGGCAAAGGTGGAGTGGACAGACAGATAGTAGACAGGCAAACAGTGGACAGGAGATGGCTGGCTGAGTGTAACTACATTCACGGGGACAACCCATCAGAGGAGCAGAAACACACACCCATGGCTGCAGACTCTGTAGCATGTGTGGGTGGACACGAGCAAGGCATGGCTATGGGTGGAATTTGGTTTGGCCACTTGGGGCTGACCTCCCAAAACAGACAAACAAGCCACCTTTTCCCAGAAGACCTAGTGGGCCTCCGCCAGATGTAATTACACGCAGGCAGGTGCACAGAGCGGACCGAGGACACAGAGTGCAAAAGGAGCCCCTACTTGTATTCCTATAGATGACAGTTTCCTTTTGGGGATGGCCTCGGGGTGGGACTCAGAGCTGGTCAGTGTCCCTTGTTCACTCTTCAGAGCTGCATGTTTTGGGGGTGGCTCTGGGGCCTCAGGGGCTGGGATGACTCCACCCCGTGTCACGCTGGGCGGTCGGGTACTGCTGTCCAGGCTGTCCGACGAGTTGCTCAGGCCCGACTGGCTAGTCACCTCGCTCTTGTGGTCCTGGCTGTCTAAGTAGGTGTCTTGGGCAGACTCAGTACTGCTCTGGACCGTGACCGAGATGAATGGCTTTGATGTGGTGCGTGGAGGGACCGGTGGCGGGGTCTTCTTATATGCCACTAGGCATGATGAACCTGCAGATGGTGAGAGAAGGCAGGAAAGAAGGGGAGAAGGTGAGAAGGTGAAGCCTCCAGCCCTCTCAAGCCCATTCCAAGGCAGAGGTCCTGCCTGACCTGGCCTTAGCTCTGGCCTCAGCCATTGCCTCAGCAAGGATTTCTGGGCCAGGAGAATGAGGGTCAGACACAGCAACCACCAAGACAGACACATACCGGCCTTGCCACCCTCATGCAAGGCCAAGTCCAGTGGGGGATGCCAGCATTAACCTTCCATCTCCGTCAAACACAAAGGTGTTACCCAGCTGGGGCATGGGCTAGATGGTGAGGTGCGTGGTGCCACAAGGCTGTGACAGAGCCTGGCCTGTACCAGGTGGAGACAGTGACAACAGAGCAGAGGTCAGGAGAGCTAAGGAATGGTTAACCTGGCTTTCCTCAAGGTCATTGAGAGATCTACTGCTCCCTGGTCTTTTCCTTCTGTTTGGATGCTCCCTCCCCATCTGGTCAAAGATGAACACATCCTTCAGGGCCCAGCTAGCTCCTCCCCCATCCACTCCCAGCCCACTGCTTGCTCCTCATGTGAGAACCCCATATACCATCTGCTCCCCCAGGACTCCATCATGCCTGTCTGACTCCCTGTTCTCCACTACAATTCAGGAAACCAGGACCTGCCCTGGGAGGGAGTCTGAGCCATCTCTGGGTCTCACTCCTAGCCTAGTCAGGGGCTGGCCCACAGCAGGGACACAGAACACCAAAGGCCCACCGTTTCCTTCTCAGATGCTGAACTCTGTTTGAAATAGAAGGTAATTTTTCAACAACAGTAGCTGTTTGCTGTGAGGAGCTAGGTTGAATGCCTTTCTCAGCACCTTAACTCCAAGTGCCCTTTCCACTGTGAGGATTAAAATAAGCCCTTACTCTGGTCCAGGTCCAGGCTAGGAACTGGAGCCAGATAAGCCCTGCCTACAAGGGGCTGCCAATCACGGTTATAGTGATGGCCCAATGGCAACCCACAAGACAGGTCCAGTGCCTCAGAGGCTACGGACAAGGGACAGCAGAATCCATCCATCTGCGAGTATGAGATACCACTTCACAAATCTGTCAGAATGGCTAAAATAAAACAACATCAAATGCTGTCAAGAATGTGGATAAGCTGAATGATACAAGCACCCTGGAAGACACACTGGAATTTTTTTACAAAACTAAGCATGCAATTACCATAAAACCCAGCAATAGCACTCTTGGGCGTTTATCCCACAGAAACGAAACCGTGTTCACAAAAAACCTTATACATGAATGTTGACTGCAGCTTTATTTGTAGCAGCCAAAATCTGGAAACAACCCAGACATCCGTCAGCGGGTGGAAGATAAAACGAACCCCATGCACGCACTCAGCAATGAAAGGATGAGCCACTGAGATAAGCAACTACTTAGATGAGTCCCACGCAAATTATGCTGAGCGAGAAAAGCCATTCCAAAGTTATGTATTATAAGATTCCATCTTTATAACATTCTTGAAATGACCTAATTATAAAAATAGAGAACGGATTAGTGCTCACCAGGGGCAGAGGCAGAGAGGCACTAGGGAGAAGGAGGTGGGGAGGGCGACAGGGAAGTGAGTGTGGATATCGAAAGGCACCGGGAGCAGTTCTGCATCCTGTGGAGACGCCTACGTGCACCCACATATGTGATACAACTGCGCAGAACTAACACACACCAGCAAGTAAAGGTGAAACTGGGGAAGTCTGAATAAGATGGGTGGATTCTATCTATGTCAATATTCTGGATGTGACACTGTACTACAATTTTGTAAAGATTTTGCCATTGAGGGAACCTGGGTAAAGGTACATGGGATCCCTATGTATTATTTCTTACAACTGCATGTCAATCTACAATTACCTAAAAATAAAAAAATGAACATAAAAAAAAAAACAACTCATCCATCTGTCTGTTCATCCAATAGACATCTATGAAGCCAAGGACTTCTACCAGATTCCAGGGAAGCTGGGAGCCTCATCAGCAGAGAAACAGCTGTGAAATGAGTGGTTTGAAAGTAACAGATGCTGCAATGGAAAAGCCCAGGGAGCTGGACGCTGTGCCCAACCTAATCTGGAGGTGACAAAATGCTCTGGTAGCTCCTTGCCAACAGCACTCACTTCCCACTCATCTGTTCAAAATGTCCCAGTCCTGCTCAGGCCTTCAGAAAACTCGGGGATCCCCCCCAGACAGACACACCTGCAATCTTTGATCACCAACCTAAGAAGAACAGTGCATGGACAGAAGTAAGGCCACCTCTCTGGGCCAGAAGGCCGGGCTCACCTCCTGTGTGAGGAGGCACGGGCCTGCTCAGGGAACAGGAGCTCCTGCGTTCAGCTGGCCATAGGGTGGCAGGCTGACAGCCAAAACCTGGGTCATTTACTAAGCTGTGCTCAGCAGCTTTGAGGCTTTATAATTTAAGCCTCGTAGTGACTCTGTGAAGTGGGATAACGATTATACCCACTTTACAGGTGGGGCATGTGAAGCTCAGAAATGTCAGACAACTTGCCCAGAGTTGCCAGGGATAAGTGGCAACCACATCTGTTCAACTGAACAGTCCAGCTCACTGTGCCCTCCAGGCCTTGGGTCCCTTCCTGCTGGGCCCTGGGACCAGTCTGCAGGGGCACACCACGCCAAAATCTGACCGCTGGAGTAAGAGGGGCCTAGCTTGAAAGCAGAGGCTGGCTCCCAGGCCTGGCTCCGCCTAGGCAAGCTCCAGCTCACCCTGCAGACTTTCCAGACCCCCATCTGTGCAGTGGGCGGGTGGGAGTGGTTCTAACTGGGTGACAGCACACCATATTCACACAGCCCGTGACAAACTCAAAGCATTTCACAGTCATCCTCTCCCTCAACATAGGTATGGGGCCACCCATCACTGTGACTGAGGGAAAGTCCCCTTCTCCCCACTTGCCTGCAGTTGTACCATTTGAGAGTCATTCCTTTGGGGATAAGGGTCCAGAAGCCAGAGAGTAGCATGGAACCAGACAAGCCTGACTTCAAATCCCAGCTCCGTCATTTACCACTTGTGCAGACCCTTTTTCTTCCTTGTAAAAACGAGTGATTCCATCAGAGGCATCTAAGTGAAAGCTCAGCCCCGCCTACCGCTGGCATGGCTCCTGCAGGTTTCTGGTACAGAGGGAACTGGGCCTGCAGGGGGCAAGCCTAACTTTCCCCATTTCCCAGCCCCTGGCAGGGTCAGCTCAAGGGTAGTTTCTCCCAAGAACTGGACGTTTAGAATAGCTCTTAAAGCCAACAGCCACCAGCGCCTAGCAGAGACAGTGCTAATTCACTGAGGATTTCAGGAATGGATTTATTTGGCTTGAAAGTCCCAAAGGAAGCAGGGTTTCAGTGGGGTTTTATGTCCTAGATCAGAACAGTGAAGCCAGTCCCAATTTGTTCAAAGTATTTAAGGGGGCCAGGTACAGTAGCTCAAGCCTGTAATCCCAGCACTTTGGGAGGCTGAGGCAGGAGGATCACTAGAGGCGTTGGAGACCAGCCTGGAAAACACAGTGAAACCTCACCTCTACAAAAAAGTTTTAAAAATTAGCCAGGTGCAGTGGTATGTATCTATAGTCCCAGCTACTTAGGAGGCTGAGGCAGGAGAATTGCTTGAGCCCAGGAGTTTGAGGCTGCAGTGAGCTATGATCACACCACTGTACTCCAGCCTAAGCGACAGAGCAAGACCCTGTCTCAAAGAAAAAAAAAAGGGGGGAATATTCCCCTTATGGGGGTAGCAGTTAGTATGGGAAAGCCAGAACTGGGCTCTTAGCCTGGCTGAGGCTATGTGACACCAATCAGAGTCCTTGTCCCCATCTGTGAGGTGGAGACAACCCTGGCTGTGAGTAGTCAGTGCGTGCAGCATTCACCAGGATCTGGTGGGGAAGAGGTGTCCCCCTCTTTCCAACAGAAGACAACGGTGCTGCCAGGAGTCTGGACAGAGGACTGACCCTCCAGCCTCGCTCTCAGGGCTGCTGGGCCCAGAGTTCTACTAAAGCGCACTCAGAGGCCCTGAGCCCTGGCTGAGGCCGCCAGTCACTAGAGGGAGAGTTGAACCAGCCAGAATGTGAGTCCAAGCCAGATGCGATAAGAGGAAAAGTGAGCTTATCTTGGATTTCTGTGTCTCATGGGGCACAGGTTACAGCCAGATACGTGGTGTGTCTAACAGAAGATTTGGAGACTTCGAGGGCTTCCTGAGGGGCAGGCACCCCTCAGCTCTGAGTACTGCCCCCTGGGGTAGGGCAATGGGACTTGACCTTGTAACAGTATTTCAACACTATTCATGAAAGAAATACAGGCCAACAACTTACTCCTGCCTCTTCCAACGTCTAGCTCTAGCCACTTTCCCCCCCCTGGGGCCTTTACACATGCTGTTCGTTCTTTCTGCCTGGAAGGCTTCCCTAAGGTCTTACGTGTTTCAAATGTCACTTCCTCTTAGAGGCCTCCTGACTCCTCTTCCACCCAGGAATCTCCAATAGAGCACCTACCACACCTGTCACCAGCTCACTGAAGAATTCACTTGTTGATGGCTGGGGCAGCAGGGGGAACTCTGTCAGTCTTGGCACAGCAGGTCGCATCCCAGGCCCAGGGTAATGCCTCAAGCACAGAAAGCTCTCAATAAACATTTGTTGAATGAGAAAATCAACCTCACTGTAACTACAAAAAACCTCAGTTGCCAAAAATCAAGATGATTTGGCCATAGCAAAGGCTCCCAACATTTTAGTATCCAAGGTTCCAGCCCCTATCAGAGTCCTTTCTTTTTTTTTTAAATTTTTTTTTTAATTTCAGCATATTATGGGGGATATAGATGTTTAGGTTACATATGTTGCCCTTGTCCCCGCCCCCAGAGTCCTTTCTGCTTGGTCCCCACTCACCCATCTCTGCAGCTTCAGCTCCTGCCCCTCCCACTCCCTCACATGCCGCCTTCCAGCTTCAGAGAAGCAAACGCACTTGCACTGTTCCCAAACACACACCTCCGCGAGTCCAAGCCTTTGCACGTGCACCTGTTTCTGCCGAAGCCCCTTTCCTCTGTCCTCCAGCCTCCTTGCCTCCTGCCAGCCCCTTGCCTTTCTCTGTGCATCAGTTGGAGCACTGAGGGCTGTGGTCCTGCCTCCTGACTGTCCCAGGTGTGTGGGCGGCCTAGTGCCTGGCCCAGATGGTGCACAGCCATCATGTGCACCATCATAAGAGGAAGGCGAGTGGCCAAGAGACCTAAGATGTTGGAACTGACCAGCCCTGCATCCTCCAGCACATGACTGCTGACCTTCCCTACCCTGAGGAGACATTCTGTGTGCCACAATTTATAACACGGCATGTGAGTCAAATTCTTCGTCCATTCAGTCTGGAAAACTTCTAGATTTGCCTGGGAAGCTGAGGGGTGACTGTTTCCCCCAGCTGGTCCTTGAGAGTATTTTTAAAGCTCCTGAGTGAAGCACCTGCTAAGTCACAGCATCCTGAACCACCTGTCCCACCCGGTGGGCTGCATGCTTGCCTCCGACACCATCCCTCCCCAGCCATGCAGGTAACTCATGCCAAGGCTCAGGCAGCAGCCAGCTGTGTGATGCATCCTCCATGCAGCCGGCCCCTGGCCCCAAATATCTAGCCCAGCCTCCCTGCCCCACAGCACACAAGTCCTTGCTGCCTCTAAGGAGAAGCTCCCTTTGTCTCGTTATTTCTGCCCTCCACCCCAAGATTTTATACGCTCAACTGTATTCATCAGGTCAGAATGAATTTGTTTCTGCATTTTGTTTTTAATGCCAAGGTGTGTAAGATGGCCAAACAGAGCTTCAAATGCTCAGGAGTAGCTGTGACTCCACCTCCCGAGCTCCCCAAGAAGCTGGCGCCTGTCAACTGTCTTGGAGGCCAGGCAAGGCCCTCATGCCTGCTGGCTCCCAGGGGCCTGAGCTTGGCAGGGGACTAAAGGAGAATAGGCCTAGACTCCCCTAGAGGAAGAGATGCCACAGGGCCACAGACGGTGTGGGGCCAGGGCAGCAGGCTTTACAAAGACGACAGTGGGGCCCAGCCCAAGGCTCCCCACGAGTGGGTGGGGCTGGCCTCGGATGGAGCCAGACTCCCTTAAGTCTTTTTGCTGGCTCTGCCAAGCTGAGGAAAGGGCTTGTCAAAGGAAGCGCTGAGGGCCAGTGAGACCCCATCCCCTCTCCCACCGAGTAACCTGTCAACCCACACAGCTAAACTGGACAACTCCTTTGTGTGCTATGGTGAAGACAGAGGTAAAAGGCTCCCACCCACTGGCCTCAGATTCCTTCCTCCTCCTCTCCTCTGTTTCTCCCCCTACAAAGCAGGGGGTGTTGGGAGAGAATTCTAAGCAGCTAGGTCAGGATCAGGAACAAACTGCCTTCTCAGAGCCACTTCCCAGGTGACAGCCCCTGCATGAGACCCCCTCCTTTCCCACTCTTTCGGTCTGAGACCCCCTCTTCCTCACTGTGCCTTAAGAATTAGCAATGTCAAACTTCACTTTCAAACTCTGGCAAGAGGGACGGACAGCTAGCACCTCTCACACCAACACTCTCCCAAAGTCCTTCTGGGGACCCTCCACTGTTCCCCACACCCACGTTCCTCCCAACTAGCTCTCCCACCCTTCCCTTTTTCCCCCGGATCTAGAGCCAGGCTCCCTAAGACCACGCACACTGCTGACCCCTGGCCTTACGACCTCGTGTCCTGCCTTCCTGCCCCTCTTCCACCCCAGCCATTTGAGGAATCCAACAATGTCACTGTTTTGTTTGCAACCTTTCAACGGTGCCACAACCTCCCTAGTGGACTTGGAACCGTTCAGTGGGGGCATTAAGGGCCTCCAGAATTTGCACTTGCCTTGGACCCCAACATGCACAGAAGCCAAAAGGTTACAAAGGTGTCACACTGAAGACAAAGCCGTAAAGCTCCGGGAGCTGGTCCTGCCCTCAGAGCCGTGTTGAGAAGCCAGGATGCACTCCTATTGGTACTGACTCTGACGCTAACAGATGATCTTACTGAGCACTGACGGGGGCTGGCCTGAGCCAGTGCTTCATACACAGTCCATCCTAGTCATCTATGGCCTGTGTACATGCGAATTTACCTACTCACTTAAATTTACCTGTAACCGCAAAACCAACACTCAGGGCTTTTGTGGTCTCTCATAGACATGTGTGCCTGACGCACACATCTGCAGCTGCGGCTGCACAAGCTGACACTCCCCTTTCTCATTCAGCTCTCGTACTGTAAACAAGTGTCCTCTTCATGGTCTATTTTCCCATTTTTGTGCTTTTTGTTGGAGATTTCACTGTTTAGAATGGCCCCCAGGCATAGTGCTGAAGTGCTGCCTAGTGTTCTGAGAGCAAAAAGCCTGCATGTGTCTTATGGGAAAAACGTGTGTTAGACATGCTTCATTCAGGCATGACTCACAGTGCTGTTGGCCAAAACTTCAATGTTAATGAATCAATAATATATTCAGTAAAGGATTTTTAAACAGAAACACACATAAAACAAGGTTATGTATAGATTGGTTAGTGGAAATGTGACCAGAGGCTTTGCAGTGACCCCGTTTTTCCCATAGGAGCAATAGTTTAGTATTTGCTATGACTTTGTGAACTTAACTACTATGAATACTGGGAACTGACTTTGACTGACTGGATCCTCAGAACCAGTATGTACTAGGTGGGTTGTCACTGCCCCATTTTACAGAGAGGTGTAATGATTTGCCCTCGTTTATCTCCTAGCTAGGCAGTGAACCCAGGCTGCCTGAAGGCTGACCACTGCCTGACGGCCCCTCCACTGCACTGCCTTGGCACATGAATTGTTCCACCCATAAAATGGGATGTGATATCCAATGTGCTCTGGGTAGGGGCCAACGAGATGACAGACACGAGGTGCTTTGTAATTGTGGGTGGGCCCATGTACCTTCTGTTACCATGGTTTCTGGATGCAGGAGGGAGTGATCCTCTCATGAGAGACAGTCTGAGGGCCTTTCTGGAAGTATTAGTTGACTGGGTCTGGACAGATGGCCAGAGCCACTGAGGGGTAAGGAAATGTAGGGCTTTCCAGTGAAGGGACCCTCTGTGAGCAAGGGAGCAGGGCACCACGCCCAAGGCATGAGAAGACAGATGCTGAGCAAGGCACAGTTTGGCAAAATGGAGTTTCGGTACTTTAGCTGGTGGAGGGAGGACAGGGACCAAGGCTAGGGGATACAAGGGGGCGGGGGGCTCCTCTCAGACAGGGCCTCTCAGCTTCCTGAAGCTGCCTGGACGATGGGAACTGAGGCACCTTCTTTCTGCTCACAGCATCCTCCATGAAGTCCTTCCGGACTGGCCTGAGGCTAGAGGATTTTACGGCACACAGGCGCTGAGAGCAGCTAGGAGGGCGTTGTCATCCACTATCTCTAGAGCCCAGTGCACTTGCCAGCTCAGCTGGGAAACGCCAAGGCCATCTCAAGCTGAGTGTCCAGAATGCACCCTCTCCTTCCTATCAGCCTTGCTCTCCCAGTGGGGACCCTAAGCACTCAGGTACACACCCCAGAAGCCTGTACTGAAACCAGCTTATCTCCACCCCCACAGGCCTCCCTATCTGTGGCCCACAATCACTCTCCAAATCCTAAAGTTTTAAAAAGTGCAAATGAGATTACTTATCCTTTTTAAAGCTGTTCAAAGGCTCCCCATTTTGTGCAGAATAAAATCCACATTGCTCACCTTGGCCTACAACAGAAACTGTCCCCTGCCCGCCTCAGTTCCTGTGGTCTCCCCTTGCTCATTCCATTCCAGCCACACAGCCTCTTTGCTATTCTTCAAACACTCCAGGCATGCTCCCACCTCAGGGCCTCTGCTCCTGCTGTGCCCTGTCTGAAATGATCCCCACCCTCATCTCTGCATGTCTGCTCCTGCTCATCCTGATTTCAGGTCTCAGCTCAAGTGGCACATCCTCAGTGAGGGCCTCTCTGAGGACGCTGTTTGTTTCACTCATGCACTGACCACTTAGTAGTTCACTTGTCTTTTGCCTCTCGCCCCTACCAGACAGGGAACCTGAGTATCTAACATAGGTCCCTTGACTATCTTATACAGCTAAGATGCTCTCCCAGCACCATGCCCAATACACAGCTGGGCTCAGTAAAAACCAAATGAATGAACAAATCCCTATTTGACAACTGGGTAAACTGAGGCTCAGGGGAAGATGAATAATTTACTCCTGTCTTTGAGTTGAAATCAATGCCCAGGGCCAGGGGTTTGAACTTCCTTCAGGACAGCCCTCAATACACACATGCACACACACCGCCCCTGCACCCCGCCAACACACACACCACAGAAGCAGAATCTGGTGACAGGCAGAGCCTTGGGTAACTCTGCTTGACGTTGGGAAGTGGGCTGAACAAACCCTAAGCACTGGGCTTTGGAAAATGTTTTGACAAATAATCATTTCTGAAGAGTGGCAGAGAAAGTAAGTAAGTGGTGCTTCCAGTAACGCTTTCTGGGCAAGAGGTACCATTAGGACAGATTTAAAAGAATCATTACTAAGGCCTGGGCCAGGTGCTGCTTTATCCAGACACAGCTCTGGGAGGAGCGGTAATTATGACTGATGTTTTATAGATGAGAAAAGGCTTTTTACCCTTATGAGTGGCAGTGTAGAAAGCTCCGCTGTGCAAGGCCAGGCGGCCAGGTTCCAAACTCAACACTGGCTGTGGTGGACTATACCTTGTGCAGGGCCTGAGTTCCTTCTGGGCCTTAGTTTCTCCAGCTGTAAACTAAGTGGGTTGGCTCTGAATAGAGGTGGCCAGTTAAAATGTCTACAGGGAATCTAACCTCTCTGGCCCACAGCTGCCACATGGACAGCTGGGCCCAGCATTGTCAGAGCTGCCAAATGTGTCAGAAATCCAGATTTTAGAAAGTATATAACCAGTCTGAGCAAGAGCGAGACCCCGTCTCTACCAAAAAATAGGAAGAAATTTATTGGACAGCTAAAAATATACATAGAAAAAAATTAGCCGGGCACGGTGGCACATGCCTGTAGTCCCAGCTACTCGGGAGGCTGAGGCAGGAGGATCGCTTGAGCCCAGGAGTTTGAGGTTGCAGTGAGCTAGGCTGACGCCCTGGCACTCACCCCAGGCAAGCGAGTGAGAAACTGTCTCAAAAAAAAAAAAAAAAAAGTATATAAAACCTCTGAATAATCTTCTGTATATTTCAAAATGGCTAGAAGAATTCAAATGTTCCCAGAATAAAGAAAAGGTAAATATGTGAGGTGACGGATATCCCAGTTACTCTGATGTGATCATTACACAATATATGAAGAGTTTCAAAATATCTTACGTATATCTATTATGTACCAATAAAAAAATCAATTGGCAAAAAAAAAAAAAACCGTCCAAATTTTCAAATGGAGATAATTCGTAGTTTTAAGAAACACCACGCAGGTAGACGTGTGGGAGCTAAGGTGGCCTGTGGCACACAAGTTTGTGACCACTGCAGTAGCTGCCCCCTCAGAGCTCCATACTCCTTCCAGAGCTCCGGCCCCCTTGCTGCTCCCAGGAAAGCTGTCCCTAAAGCCTCCCCTTAGAAAGGCAGGAATCCCCTGGGAACCTTGAGATGGAGGCAGCCAGGAGGCACTTCTGGTGGCGTCTCTGTTCCAGCTGGGTGAAAACAGAGAAAGCCCCTTCTGTTGGCAGGCCAGGTCTGGTTTCAGGCTCTTGGCACCAGGGCACAGGTGGCAGGAGAGCCCCATCTGGAGTGCAGATGGTCACTCCCTTTCATGGTCTCTAGCAGCTGCCTGAGAGGGACCTGCCTGGTTGCCAGGGCAATGTGCACGCCCCCCACGCCCCAGGCTGCTCTTTGGGAGAGCTGCTCACACTCCAACTGTGGAGCCGAGGTCAAGGGTATGAGGAGCTTTTTTCCTGACATGTTTGGGGAGAGGTTAAGCAATGTCCTCCAGGTGGACCCACAGTTCAGGACAACTGGTTCTCAGTGGGTGCGAAATCAGAGACTTCAGAAGCTCTAGGGCATCTCCCACGGACTGAGGACAGGACACGAACTGGCCTAGCATGAAGCACTTTAAATTATATCAGCTCACCAACCCTTAACCAGGCCTATCATTCTCATTTCAAAGAGAGAGAAGACAAAAACAAAAACAAAAACCTGAGGCTCAGGGAAGTGAATAGCCCAGGGTCTTACAGCCAGTTAGTGGAAAAGCCAGGATTTGCGTCACGGCCTTCTAACCAGAGCCAGTGCTTTTAGCTAGTACTTAACCACACTGCCCAGGGTGGGAGGTAGGTACACTTGCCAGGGCCTGGCCTAGATCTTGGCCAGGCCAGCTCCCCAGTCAGGGCCTAAACGGGCCCTTTCTCCTAGGGTCCCTGGACAGGGTTTGACTATTTTCTGAGTGGGTTAGATGGTGGCAGCTCTGGCTCTGCTGACCACGAGGACAGGGCCCTAGTGCTCCCTGGGCCAGAATACCAGCACACAGCTAAAACAGAGCCCACCCTGTTGCCCACTGCCCTTCTTCAGGCCTTGCTCTACAGACATACGGTCCAGATGCTCCCAACCCTCTCTCCAGGAAAACCAGAACCCCTGAAATGGGTTTCCCAGGCACCCAGCACTTCTCTGGTTTGGCTGAGTCTCACCACAGCCTGCAAAGCAAGGCCCAGAGAGGTGGGACCACTGGTGCCAGGTCACACAGCCGGTTGAGGGTGCTGGGATTGAAAAGAGGATGTGGAGCCTCTGAATTTCAGGGCTGAAGGGCCCTAGGAGATAGTATAGTAACTCCAGTGACTGTCAAACCAGGTTCTGGGGAACTCCAACGGGACCCTAGGGAAGGCTCTTTGGATCCTCACCCCACTACTCCAGGTCCCTCCGAGCAGCTCCATCTTCCTTTTTTCCTCCATATAGGATTTCTACATGGTATTTTGAGACCCACTAGACTAACTCAACCTCTCATAGAACACATGAAGAAACCAAGGATCAGAAAGGCACTCACTGAGGATTTGGCAGCAGAGCGGGTACCCTGGCCTGAGGCTGAGTGTAGAGATGTTCCTTGTCCCCCAGACTAAGAAAGGAAGCTGTCTTCAGGTTCCCCAGACTGGAGAGCACCAGCTCCAGGCATTCAGGGAGGTAACCAGCTGCAGCTGAGCTCCACCTCCTCCAGCTCCTGACCAGGGACCTCCAAAGAACATTTTCTTTTCCCAAAACCATTTCCACCACTACTGCAACTACATCCAGTAAGCAACCTGTCAGGCAACATTCACTCTGGCCCATTCTGTGCTGGAATCTGCCACAAACATCCTCTTATTTATGCTCAGAGACCCACCTGCAGAGTCTGCTCTGCCAATAGTTCTGCTTAGAGGTCTCTGCCCTGCTCCACTCCCCGCCCCCACCAGGAGTTTGAGCTTTAAAGAGATGCTAGCTCCCAAGCTATAGTTATTAAATCATGATTTTCTTGTTGTGTATCAAAGCTTCAACTACTAGCCAGGTCACTAGTGGTGACTAGAAAGAAGATGGCTGGTTACAGAGCTGCCATGGCTCTAGCCCAATGCAAAAACTGGACAAGTATAGCCTGTTTGGACTGGCGAGGGACTGGGGATGGAGAATGCAAAATTTGCCTTTTCAAATACTGCTTGGCTTTTCAAATACTGGCGCTATCATGTGAGCCTTGTTGTTACCTTTCCAAAGCCCTAAGGTCCCAAAAGCCCAGTCTGGGAAGTACTACTTGAAAGGAGCCTCAAAAAAATTTCCCTCACTTCTGGAGCGTTGACGTCAAACCTGGTAATGGGTCACAAAAGCCTGGCTTTCACGAACTGTCACAGACCCCGTGTCCAGTGTGCAGAGCCAGATGCTGCCGGGCCCTGTGCACCTTGATTGCTGGCCTCTTTCATCATTCTGAATGACCAAGCGGATCCCAGAATAGCAAGACGGTGTAAAAGGCTCATTCACTGTGCCTGGAGTGGCAGGTGGTATATCGGGTGACAGAAGCAGGAGCCAAGAACCCCAGGCAGCCAAGACATGGGATGAGACTAACGACGCAGGCTGAATGGGGGAAACCACGAGTTCAGTTCAGGTCAGCACAGGCGACGCTGCCTGCCTCTGTGCCAGGCAGGCTCCAGGGACAGAGACACAGGAAGGGAGAGGGCCCTCTTCTCAGAGTTTATATTAAGATCCTGAGTTTGGGATCCCAAGTAGGGTGATTACACAAGAAAAGCAGCACATGTGGAAGAATGCTTTAGTGACTCCGGCTGACCACAGACATAGTCTGAAGCTGCACTGGCAGAGAAAAGACACAGGACCAGAGAGGGGCAGTCCCCACCAAACTCTGGATAATACCGTGGGTATCGCAGGTAAATCTAGGCAAGTGACATTGTCAAACTGGAACCTGATAATAAAAGGGTGATCCCATTCCAGCAAGTGCTTATTTATAGTAGGGAAGCCATGCATCAAGCCGGACACTAGAAACCCAGGATGAGTAGTCCTTGTCCTCAAGAAACCCACAGTAAAGTACAGAGATGGCAAGGAAATGCCTCCTCTACTGACTGGGCACCGTGGCAGTCAAAGGGAGCTGCATGAGAAAGCCTAGGACTGATTCGACAAGTGATTAGTGATGTCTGTGACAGATGTTGAAAATGCGGTGTGTGACCCACATGCACCCTAAGTTGTGCTGTGTCTAACTGGCAGGGAGAGACAGTTCAGAAAGGCATGGTTACTGTCCTCAAATACCTCAAAGACTGTCACATATATGTGGCCCCAGAGTGGGGAGAGAAGGTGAGGATTGCTAAGAGGAAGCAGAGATGGCCAAAGATGGAAGAGGGGCCAAGGAGATGGCCAGCAGACTAGACGCAGGCAGGATGGATGCCAGGCAGGGAACTCAAGTGCCCACAGGTGTGACCTTTAACACTCCTTCCCGGCCTGAGATGCTCTTTCTGTGCCCTCCTATATTACATCCAGTTCTGGATGTGTCATCAGACATCATCTTTGTGTGTATGGCATTCACAGGTCAACTTTTTTTTTTTTTTTTTTGGCCTCTGGAGAATTGTTAGTATCATCAACAAGCAGCAAAGGAACAGAAGGAGAATGTTCATACAGCCTAGCCACATGGCAAATGACACAAGGACTAACACCAGGGCCTTAGACAGCAAAGTCAGGGCATAACATGCCTTCATCTAGGAAGTCTGGCAGCGCCAAAGCCCCTACCTGCGATGATGCATCCATCCTGAGAATATGCGATCAGCTGACACTTACTACCCCGCCCCCTTCAAATACCTGCTTATGACAGAAACTGCCAACAGGTTAGGAGTCTGAGTTTGAGTACTGGTTCCAGCCCTCACTCTCTGTATGACTTAGGCTCTCTGGGCCTCAATTTCCCCCACCTATAAAATGAAAACAATACTGACTTGCTCTAGGACTGCTGTGAGAATCTCTTGAGAAGACTCTCAGGTGAGGAACTGTCATTATGATAGCCTGTGGGGCCCACAGAGCTGCTGCCCAGTCTCAGGCCCTCCAGGGACTCTGTGGACCAGAGGCTGAGGGTTTCTGGGCTGGGGCAGAAGTGAGGGACCTTATCCTTTCCAAGGGGCTGAGTTCAGGAAAGTTCAGGGTCCTGTCCAGCACTCTCAGCCATCCACCCCCTCCACACCATGCTTGTACCAGCATTTTTCTAATATCTTAGCGTGTGACCACTGGCCTCCCTGCCTTGCCAAGCACCCCTCTAACTTCTCTCCACTGCCCTCTTCACGTCACCACACCATGCTCTCAGCTTCCAGACCTCTGCACTGGCTACTCCCTGCCTGAACCCCTGTTTCTTCTCTAATCCTGTCTCCTCCTTTAGGGCTCAGCTCCAGCATCACTCCCTCCAAAAAGCATTCTGGACAGTCTCCCCAGACTCCTGTCGTGGCTCCTTCACTGGGTCAGTCAGTACCCCACGCTTAGGCATATCATAGGCCCTTGCCCACCATGCTGTTTATACAAGCCTGTTTACTTTTCTGCTTCTCCCTTTAGACCAGGAGTCCCCAACTTTTTTGGTACCAGGGACAGGTTTCACGTAAGACAATTTTTCCACAGATCAGGGGGATAGTTTCAGGGTGATCCAAGAGCATTACATTTATTGTGCAGTTAAACCTCTCTGCTAATAATAATCTGTATTTGCAGCTGCTCCCCAGTGCTAGCTAGCATCACCGCCTCAGCTCCACCTCATATCATCAGGCATTAGATTCTCCTAAGGAGCACACAACCTAGATCCCTCACATACATGTGCTGTTTATAGTAGGGTTCGCGCTCCTATGAGATTCTAATGCCACTGCTGATCTGACAGGAGGCAGAGCTTACATGATGACTCGAGTGATGGGGAGCAGCTGTAAACACAGACGAAGCTTTGCTCACTTGCCCCCTGCTCATCTCCTGTTGTGTAGTCTAGTTCCTAACAGGCCACAGACAGGTACTGGTCCACAGCCTGGGGATTGCGGACCACAGTTTTAGACCCTGAGCCTCCTGAAGGCAGGGACCATGTGGTTCACATCCCTGTGACCTCATCCCTGGCCCAGAAGAGGTACCTAGGCAAATGCCTGCTGACACTTAGGAGGTAGGACCCCCCATCTCTGACTTTGCCCAAAAAGTGGTACAGGCTGGCAGAGCCCTCACCCTGGAAGATCCTGAAGACACACCAAGTAGAATCGTGTCTGCAGGAAGACGACTTAGCAAGGCAAGACAAGACAAGCTGGAGTGAGCCTTGACTACGTGCTTCCAACTCATGCCCCAGATGCTCTGCTACTCAATTTTCCTCTCAACCACCTCTGAAAACACAACATGGTGACATTGGGGAAGATCTCTCTGAAAGAGCACCTACCATTTGGAAGGGTGCCAACCACCCCAACACCTCTCTACAGAATCCTGCCCCAACAATGGCACAGTGTTACCCATGCCGTAATAAATGGCTGAATACTAGTGGCTAATAACCATAGTTACCAGATGTTTATCATCTGCTCAGGAATTAGTGGCTATTGCAGTAGCCCAGTCACTGTCTGACATCCTTATACCTGCATCTTATATTTGATCCCCTCAAAGAGATGTTTTCACCATCTCCCCTGTACTGCTAAGAAAAATACAGGCTTAGAGAGGTTGAAGGATTTGCTCTGTGTCGCACAGTGAGTCATGTTCTATCTGCTAAGTGAGTGCAAACCCCACAGGTTTCAGCCTCCAGAATCCAACCTCTACAGTATCCAGCCTCCCAAGTAGTAAAAATACAAGCTCGCTTCAGCAAGACTGACACACACCCCCATTACAAAGTCTAGAAGCTGCTGTAGAAAGACAAGTTTTCCCTTCCCCTCTAGCTGATGGAATCTGACTACAATGTACTTTCACAAACACCCCAACCCCAAGCCAGGATCCCAAGGAGCACCAGAAGAAAGCAGACTTTACCGTGATAACATCTACCCCCCTGGGAGCTGCTCTGCCCCGACGTTTTTGCAAACATACTTCCCCAGGCTTCAAGCTGTCCTGTCAGACCCTTTTCTGCTCTCACAAAGAGACCTGTGACATCACTTGCCCCTCACGGCCTGCCCCTCCCACAACTGCAGCCCATCTGTAAAAGTGGGAACCTCACTAGGCTGGGGATGGCACAGATCCCACTGGACACTCCACTTCCGGCTGATTGATATCACCTATGTTGAGGAGGCACCTGAAGCTGTGTCTGGGCTCAGTGGGAGTGCTGGGACTGACGGACGCTGTTTGTCATGGGTCCAGTATGAGGAGTAACTGCCAAGCACAGGTATTTGTTGTCCCTGGGCAAGATTATCACCCGGAAATACTTTAGGATTTTATTCCTATGACAAAGAATTATCGTCCTTGATTCCCACCATTATTTTTTTACCACCCCCGCCAATCTTCCCTTGCAGGCCCATAAACACTGGAGCTTCCTTGGGCAATGTTTTAAATCCAGTAAGATGGAAAAGCAACCATCTGTTTCATAGCCAACTACCCTTCGAAAGACTGACCAACAAGAAACCCCAAATAGCTGCAACTTGTAGAGGGAGAGTAGCTGCGTTTCAACAGAGTTATCAGTTAAGTGCTGTATGACCTTGGGCAAGTCACTTTACTTCTGAGTCTCCACTGTTTCTTCTATAAAATGGGGATCGGAAGCCCTGTTTTACTTGCCCTTAACCACACTTTGTTAGGACTCTCAAGGCTGCAAAGGGAAGTCCACCATCTGTCTCACCAATTCTGGGACATAAATATTTTGGGAAGTATTGTCCCACTTCCCAGAAAAGGAAGCTGAGGCTGAGGGAAGTGGAGGGATTTGTTCCAAATCCTACAGCAAATAGCTAATCAAGTAATTATACCTGGGTCCTATGATTAGATCCATAGCCCTGCTCATCCCATTATCCTGCCTGTGGCCAGGGAGGCTACGGCCAGGCTCCTCACAGCCACCACAGCCCTGGAACCAAGGCTGCCTCTGTGGAGCAAGCCCTCCCAGGAGACAATTGGTCCTTTAACAATTCTGCTGGAACACAGCCACACAGAAGCTTAGATGTGCAGTATACATTAACTTGGAGAATTAATCACCACCATAAGAGTTAATTATTCAGAGAAACTGCCCCTCCTCCACCGCTTTTCAAATATACCTCCTTAAAATGGGCTAGTGAATGAGGTACCTAGAGAAGTCAAGCCCACAGAGACAGAGAACGGTGGTGCCAGGGGCTGGGGGGAGGAGAAAATGGGGAGTTAGTGTCTAATGGGCAGAGTTCCAGTTTGGGAAGATGAGCAGAGTCCTGGAGATGCGATGGCTGCACAACAGGAATATACTTAATGCCACAGAACTTGTTAAGATAGTCGATTTTACCACAATTTTAAAAAATGGCTCAGAGAGCAGCCCACTGAGGGATTGTCTACCACTGGGCCCAGCAGTTATAAAACTGCTTTGATTTTTCTCACCCCAAATCCAAAGTCACAAAATAAAAAATGTAAAACTACTTTAAGCATGAATCTTTTTTACTTCTGATTTGAGTTCAATGCATTTGTGAGCAGGGGCTGATTTATAATCTGTCTATAATCTCTTTCATAAAATTTAATAGAAATAAAAGAAAAATAATTCAAATAGAAAATAAAGGTCACAATTCACAATTGCAAAGATGTGGAATTAACTGAAGTGCCCTTCAATTCATGAGTGGATAAAGAAAATGTGGTACACACACACACACACACACACTACTCAGCGACAAAAAGGAATGAAATAACGTCACTGCGGCAACTTGGGTGGAACTGGAGACCATCATCCTAAGTGAAGTATCTCAGGAATAGAAAACTAAACACCACATGGTCTCACTAATAAGTGGGAGCTAACAGATGAGTACACACGGGCACAAAGCGATACAAAGGACATGAGAAACCAAGAAGGGGGGAGAGTGGTGGGAGGGTGGTGTGGGATAAAAACTTACCTACTGGGTACAATGAACACTCTTCTGGTGATGGGCACATCAAAAACCCTGATTTAAGCATTATACAAGATACCCATGTAACAAAGGCACTTATACTCCCCTAATTAATCCTTTGAAATAAAAAAAAGAGAAAATAAAGGGTGGAGGTCTACAAAGACAGTAATGGATGTTATTAGTATCATAGAGTCCTGGAAAGGAGCTGGATAGGAAAAATTGCGTGGAGATAAAAAACAAAAACTTCAAAAAAAAAAAAAGTGTGTGTGTGTGTGTATAGTATGACATTACAGAAAGTAAAAAAAAGGCTTTTTAATCCCATTGCCCTAACACAATTCTTTTTAGCAATCTTGCTAAAAATGAACAGTAACTTCCGTTTGGCCTTCTTAAACGGGCAGTATGGTAGAATAGAAAGAACAGTGAACCAGGACTTCAAATCTTGACTAAGCTGTGTGACTCTGGGCATGTCACTTTAGCTTTCTGTTCTATCACCTCTGAAAAGAGCAATAACAACTGCAACCCACCTCCCTCAGCAACAGGAAGAGCAACAGGGCTCTGTGAACCGTAAAGCAGCACATGGAAGGAAGTTAGCAATCAATAGGGAATGCTAAAGAAGGAACCTTTTCTTGATGACTTATGATCAGTATGTAAACCAGTAAGAATTTAGAAGTTCTGATATTAATTTTAAAACACAATCACTTGCAGTACTTTCGTTGTCACACCTTTAATACAGTGATGCCCTTGGTTCCTGCGGGTGAGCAAAGCTGTTTGCCCCACACCTAATGAGGCTTCCTAAGACCCTCGGTCCTGCCTGATCTTGCAGACTGCTCCAGATGTAATCTGCACCTCTCTCTCCTTGTTCCCTTTTGGTATATTCCCTTCTCAATATACCAAATGCTCCTGCCCTGGTATCTTGACACCTGTATTCCCAATCTGCCCTGGCTGGCTCTTTCCCATTTTCCCAGTCACCTTCCTTGAAATGCCTGCCCCATTCTCTCTGAATGGGTCCCTCTCAGCACCCATGTGTTTCCTTTAGGGCTCTTATCATAATCAGATAGTATCTTGTTTATCTGTTGCCTGCTTGGGTGTGGACTCCAAGCTGGATGGAAATCAATATTGTTCCCTACTCTCTCCCTGGCTCCTGGCACAGTACCTGGCACTCTGAGTATATGAATGGCTGATTGTTTAGAAAGAGAAAGGGAGGTGGGGTGGGGAGGAGCTGGCTCTGAGGTACCCAAATCCTCTTCCCCTCTTGGGTGGGGAACCTGCGGCTTCAAGGCCACATGTGGCCCTCCAGATCCCTGAGAGTGGCCCCTTGATCAAATCCAAGCTTCACAGAACAAATCCTTTTAATCTGGATTCAGTTGAAAGGCTTCACTCAAGGATCCAGAAGGCCACAGGTGGCCCCAAGGCGGCAGGTTTCCCACCCCTGCCTGGACTGTTCCCACACTGTTGCACGTGCCTCCTTGGAAGAGACTGCTGGGCAGCAGTGGCAGCCCTGCCTTTATTAGGCAGACAACTCATGACTGCTACCACACCCCTGTGCAGGACAATAGCCACGTCATGAGGCGTGGGAAGCTTGGAAAGGCAAGAAAGTTCTAGGAGAGGCTGGAACTATCACACCTATTTCCAGCACCCTCAGTAACAGGCTCTAGTCACAGCCCCTAGCAAGAAATTGCCCAGAGTGATGACCGTGCTGGGAAAAACCCCAGCTCAAAGTGCCCTGCTGACTCTGATGGCCCTGGGTAGACCTGGCCAGACTGATCATGGTTGCCCTGACCCCTGGACAGCCTGCTCTTGCCCCACTCAGGGTACTTTCTTCTCCCCTACAGGACACCCTCCCCTCAAAAGCCTGCTTTGATTCACTCCATACTCCCCATCAAAACCCTGCATTTGGCCCACAGCCATCAGATGACTGACTCACTTCCAAAAAGCCCACCCAATCCACCTACAGCTCTCCAAGCATGGGACATAGACGGTTTTCAGCTACTTCAAGTCTTCCATTTCCCCCTGGATATCAGTAGTAGCATCAGCTAACATTTCTTAAATGTTTCTTCTGTACCAGGCACTGTGTTTAGTGCTTTGCACACATTTCTCTTGCCTTCACGCTGAGAACAATCAGGTTATCATTAGTGTCTCGATTTTGCAGGTAAAGAAACTGAGGTCCAGAGAAGTTAAGCACTTTGTCCAAGGTCTCACAGCTCCAGGTGGTAGCCCAGGGTCTGAACCCCAGCAGTCTGACTCTAGAGCTGTGCTCTTAACTATAGGTCTGCACAACCTCTGGGGTGTGGGCTTCTGCACACAGGTGGGCTTTATAAATGCCATCTTTTTGCATTCCCGAGAACAGCATGGTCAGTGTGGATCATCAATGCAGTCATTCAACAAATGGCTTCCTGATCACCTACTACTATGTGCTCAGGGGCTGCTCTCCGGGAGTGGACACCAGCTCTGTGCTTATAGACCTTGTGACTGAGCAGAGGAGTGGTACATAAAAATCATATTTGTTGAAGTCACAAAACTGGTATCATATCTGCTTTGGCAAGTCTGAGAATTTCCTTAGAAAAAGCACAGAGAATGGGAACTTGAGACCCCAGCTAGTGAGATAACAGTTAATCTTTGAAATACACAGGCCAACCAAACCTGGTATTACAATACTCTCATCAGCTTTCCGGGGGGCCAAAATCAATTCAACTGAACAGCAGAGCTAGATGGAATTCCCTCCTGCTGAGAAAAATGAGGAACCTGAGGGCCAGAGCAGGAGGGTCTTGCCTTGAGGCTACCCACCCACTGAGTGAGATAGAGGTGAGAAGCCAGGGTTCCTGCTCCCCTATCCTTTTGTCCTCTCCAAGTTCCTTAGACTGGATGTGGGACCAAGGCAAAAAGGTTTCCAAGCCATCTGAGAGAAAGAAGAAACTACCAGGGGTTAAGGTAAGTGCCCACAGTGACCAAAAGTTTAACAGTCTTCACAGTACACAGGATGTTAGCTCTTAACCTTCCAGGAGAGGGAATTGCTCTGTGAAAGCTGGATCCAGGAGGTCAGGATTTCTTTCCCAGGCCAACACAGGCCCAGCTCCAGCTCAGCCCTGCCCCAGAAGGACCAGCAGTTTAAAAGGCCTACCTGAGGCCCAGGCTGTGACCGCACCCGGGTGAGGCTGACTTCACCAGGGAACCCATCCTACTGGCAGTCTCCCAGACAGCGGCCGCTCAAGCCAGGACGCCGCCGCCTGTCTGCAGCCTGGCGCCTCTCCCTGCAGGGCCGCACCCAGGCCTCCAGAACAAGGGTTCGAGTGGGTAGGGAAGAGGCCTGCTCCCCTCCTAGTGAGTCCAGCTGAGTCCCTCAGAGTCCCCCAGCCTGGGCTGGATCTGAAGCAGTTGCTTCCTGCTTTGCTTTTTTTCTTTCACTTTGGTTTTTAACCCAAAGTGAAACTAAAGACTGGGACGATATGGGGAAGGTAGAGAGAGCTAAGAACTGGGAGAACTGAACACTTGGCTTCAAAACCCAGTAAGACTGCTGGCTCGCTGGGAAATTTGGTAGGGAGCTCTCAACTTCTCCAGACTTGTGTTCCCACTGATAAAACGGGAGGGAGGAACCAGGCTAGCGATTTTAAACTAGAAAAAAAAACAATAGAACTTCCCCTTCCTCACTCTTGCCACCACTGGGGGATGAAAAGGAGCTGCAGAGATGACCCATCGGGCCCCAAAGGGCCATCCTGTTGGCTTAGGGGAGGAGGTAAAACTCTGGCAGCAGCATAGACACGCTCCTGATCTCTCCAACTACCTCTCCCCCATCTGCCAGCCTTATCCTGCACGGGCCCTGGAGGTCCCAGCAACCCGGGGCAAAGCAAATTCAGGAAGACCCTAAACACAATCTTGACCCTGTCTTGGCACAGCAAGAGGACACACCCGGCAACAGCTGCCCTAAAATGTGCAGCTGACTGACAGCAGCCCACTGAAGGCTAGTCCCAACTTCAGACTCTGCTGACCCCTGCATGCCCATGCTAAGACTGTTTTATGATGTCTTCTCACTGGCTGGTTTATCAAATCTGCCCAATAGCCTGTGAAAGGCAGGAACGAGCCTCCCACCCATTCAGACAAGGACAACTGAGGCTCAGGGAAGGGCAGGGACATAGTGGCCAAGCCAGCACTAGGATTCAGGAGCTCAGTAAATATTTGAATGAGCTCACTGGCCCAGCCGTTGCCAGGCAGATGCAGCACAACCAGAGAAGCTCATGACAGAGGACTCTGAGTGGGAGGGGAAAATGCCTCTCCCTGGAGCCCAAGTCACAAACAGGTCCCAAGTTACCTGTAACAAAGTCCCCTCTCCCACCAATCTTGGCTCTGCTACTGCCACCCCTCCAGCCTAGTTCTTTCTTCCATTCCTCACTTCCTCCCATCTGCACCTTACTTTGAAGAGACACCTTGGCTGAGGACTGCTGAGTAACACAGGCTAACCCCTACCCTTCTCTGGGCCTTCCGCCATCTGTAAAACTGTGATTAAAATAGTGGTTTCTTAATCAAAGAAATGAATTTGAATCTGGGAGTAGGATGGGGTACTTTTTAAAAATACACATTTTCAGAATGAAAGAGAAGGCAATTCAAAAATATCTGACAAAATTTTAAGTGCACAGTCTCTTGGAAATAGTGATTCCACTTGCAGGAATGACTTCTACAGCTACACATGCACACGCGCATACAGACATGTCAGGCAGGGTGTTCAATGCAGCACTGTTTACAGCAGCAATACCAGGAACAACCTAACCGTCCTTGAGTAGACGACAAACAACTGGTGGTCTACCTCACTGACCGAAAGCCACAAGCTCATGGAGAAAGGAGGCCATACACCTTGTGTGCCCACAGAGGATAACCTATAACACAGAGAGATTTGCATGAAAAAGGCAAGGTACAGAAAAGAGGTAGAGAATATGCCACTGTTTGTGTAATAAAAAAGGATGTTACTGACACCAGCTGCCCACATATGCAGGATATTTCTGGAAAGAAACCGCAAGAGTGGTCACAGTGGTTATCTAAATGTCTGGGTGGGAGAGAGACTAATTTTTCATTGGATACTTTTTTTTTTTTGCAAAGTTTGAAATTTTTAACCATATACATTGTATTTATTTTTCAATTAAAAAACTAATTTCTCCACACAAAAAGTAACTCCAGCAAAATGCACCCAGAGATGCCTTCCCCTAGGTCTCAGGCACCAGACTCCTTGCGGGGGGCAGGACCCAGGTAGCAGGGTTTTGAAAAGTCTCCTCAAAGCCACTGGTCTAGCCTTGCAGAACAGGCAGTCAGCCTTTGAGAGCAGACTGAGGCAGCCTGGACACTATAGGGCTCCGGGGTGAGGAGGGGAGTGTCAGGGAAGACTCTGAGGAAAAACTTGGCCTTGAGCATAGGAAGGATTTGAAAGCGGCTTTGAATGTGAACATGTACAGCTGAGACAAAAGGCTTCTCACCAGGACCCGGGAAGTTACATCAGGCTGGTAAGAGAGGGGAAGGGGAAGGAATGTCTCTCTCAATACAGGATCCTGGTAAGTCCCTTCCCTCCTGGGTTTGGTTCCTACTCATAGGAAATGAGGGGGCTGGGCCAGAGTCCTTTCCAGACCTGCTATCCTAGGACCTGCCTTTATTTCATCTCATTTAATATTAAAGGAGGCAGGGAGGGTCCCCAGCTCAGCACATGGCCCTAAGGCTCCACATCTGTGCAGACTGTAATCAAATATTTGAGGCTTGCAGAAAATTCAGGCCAGGATCTTAGGTAAAGCAGCCCTTGGGTGACATCCCCCTAGGGAGAAGGAGCAGATGGCCTTCTGCTGAGATGCCCTTCCTCATCTTGTTAATAAAGTCATTACTGAAGACCTCTTTTGTCACTTTTGAAGTTCAGTTCACAAAGACTTGCACCTTGGCTTGCCTTATACCCTGATGCTCCAGGCTGAGGGTTCACAGGCTACAACAGTCTCAGCCACAGACCCAAGCTACAGGGGTCTGCAGTGGAAAGAGCCCAGGGTGGAGGTCAGGAGTCCTGGCTACACCTTGGTGATGCTGTGGACTCTGGGAGGTCAGAAACTAAGTCTCTAAGGATGCTCTGTCTGTCAGTGTATCCTCAGAGGCAGCTCACCGTCTGGTACGCAGCAGCACTTCATAAATATGTGGAATAAATGAGCAGCTCAGCCAGAGTGACCTTGGTCAAGTCACTTTCTGTCACCGAGCCTTGGTTTCTTCTTCTGGAAAATGAGGATGACAAAAATAGTAATACCTCCCAGGGTTGTATAAAGATCTACTGAGATAATATGTGCATAAAAGTGCTTTGCAAATCAAAACAGGCCAAAGAAACATTAAAGATCCAGAATCCAACATGCTAAAAACAAAAAGAAATGAACATATGTGAGAATGAGCACATTTACAAGAAAGCACCTGGCAAATTGGTGATCAAATGCATTTCTACAATTGAAAAGGACAGCACAGGTCACTCTAGTTCACTGTGCCAATGTCCAAACGGTATTTCTCAGGCTGTCTCTGTTCCAAAGTAGCACAAAAATCCCTCTTCAAAACCTTTGTCCAGGCTGGGAGTGGTGGCTCACGCCTGTAATCCTAGCACTCTGGGAGGCCAAGGGGGGAGGATCGCTCAAGGTCAGGAGTTCAAGACCAGCCTGAGCAAGAGTGAGACCATGTCTCTAATAAAAATAGAAAGAAATTAGCTGGACAACTACAAATATATAGAAAAAATTAGCCGGGCATGGTGGCACATGCCTGTAGTCCCAGCTACTCGGGAGGCTGAGGCAGGAGGATCACTTGAACCCAGGAGTTTGAGGTTGCTGTGAGCTAGGCTGATGCCATGGCACTCTAGCTGTGGGAACAGAGCAAAACAAAACAAACAAAACAAAACAAAATCTTGCCCAGATTTTTGGTTACATGGTTACAGTTACGGTACTCTGCATGCAGCTGGGCTCGGGGAGTATTTGACAAGGCAGACTGGCAATGGATGCTGGGGGTGTCGCTGGAGCTAAGGGGGGAGGAGGGTGAGGGGAACATGAGCTGCATACGGAAGAGCAGAGCATGACTGGCTGGGAGACCTGGGCCAAGCCATCAATTTCCTGGCTACACACACTGCAGCCACTCTTTAAGTACCGGTCCCCTCCCAACTCCCTCTGCCCTGTGGGTATCCCTGGCTGCTGCCTGAGAAATAGGTCCTGGGCTCTATTACCTGGCTCTCTTGTGCTAAGCACCTTAGGACAAGAGGAAAAATCCCTTCTTGCCTTTGTGGGTGACTGATTCCTCTGGCTGGGCCAGGGAACACCTTCTCTGGTTGGGGCTGGCTGAAAATTCCAATGGGCCCAGCCGTGGATGTGCCCACCGTTGGACTGAACATATATGTGGGCACAACTCTGGGGACTTCTCACAGCTCGGTGTGTAAAATTGCTGGTGTGAAGGTCCTTAGCTCCTCTGACTCTTCCATCTGGAAGAAATTCTAAGCTGGCACCCTGACCTTCAGAATCTTCAGAAAGCAGGGTTTGTGGGCTTCAAGGATACATTTGTGTGCCCTGAGTGAAGGGGCAAGAAGGCTTCTCAGATCCCTGGGACCCTAACAGCAGGATTTCCCTTTCCAAGAAGCAGAGCTGAACTGTGGGAAGAAGAGCCAGGCTGTGGAGACAGTCAGCCTCGGGTGTAAGCCACATTTTCCTTATCGCAAAACAGGGACGGTACGTCCACCTGCCTCTGGCTTGTGTGGATTTCATAAGAGTGCTTGTGGAGCCCCTGGCACAGAGCCTGGCAAACAGCAGGTGTATGAGGAATGTGCTCAGACTGCTACTTCCTGCCCCAAACCAGCAACACTCAACACTTTCCTTCTGGCCCATCTGGGCCCCAGCTGGGCTCTCCTAAGGGAGCACAACGTCCTCTGCTACCCCAACTGGCTCTTCCCACTCCTGTGGGCCCCACCCAAACCTCGCCCTGTTGTCTCATCTGGATGCTTGCAAAGCCTCCTCCCTGTTGTCATTTTTATTCATTCCAATTCACCCAGCCTGATTCATCTTCTTGAAAGAGTCCTCCAGTTGTGCTATCCCTGCTCTAAAACCTTCCATGGCTCCCCAATGCCTCTGCTTTTCAGCTGATGTTCAATGCTGCCTATGACCTCCTTCCTGGCCCCTCCCAGATTTTCCTGCCAGAGCTCCTAAGCATCACCAGCATCAGCAAAACGAGCGTACTTGCCATTTCCCTAAATGTACACTTACCTTCCAGCCCCTCACCCACACCTTTGAACAGACCATTCCCTGAACATCAGCCTCACCCTCCGCCTCTGCGAGTCCAGCTCCCTTCAAAGGGTTCTTGTTTCCTCTAGCTCATGCTCACTTCTTCCTTCTCAGACAATGCTTTTCCTCAGCAGACACTTAATTACAGACTGTCACACAGTCTCTCATAATTGTACGCCTTGTCTCCCTCATCAGACCATAAATTCCCAGGGGCAGAAGCCTTGTGTGTCTGTTCTTCCCCATCCTCTCGGAGCCTAGCCCAGGGCTGAAAGGGCAAGCCCAGTAAGAAAGTGTTTTCCAAGCAAAATTCAGCTGCAGGCTGAGCTGAGTCTAGCTCGGACGATTTGGGACCACTTCTTTTGCTCTTGTCCTGTGAGGAAACTGTTCACTGGCCAAATCAGACCTTAGTGCTCCAGTCCTCCAGCCGGCAATCGAGGCCAGCAATGGACAGAAACCAGGGAGCCCGGGCAGGGAGGCAGGGCTGGCTCTAGCCTGGCCCTGACATGGTCTTGCTCTGGGAGCCCTCCCCATCCCTGGGTCTGTTTTTGTCCTGTGAAACACTAAACAATCATCTTTTAGCTCTAGAATTTGGATTTTATTTGTCTTTAAGGTAATGTTGGTTTCTAAGAATGGGCGGGTAAGGAACAGAGCCGATTCCAGCACAGGCTGAGTGAGGAAAGGCAGCCAGTCAAGACTGGGAAATCTGGAACCTGAGAGGTATTCACACCACACACCTCATCGACCTCATTAAAATCCCACTGATGACTGGGTTTCACTCCTGCTCGGGTGTTCGACTCCACAGTCCTCACTCAGGCTGGGTCTGATCTGACAGTGTCTGCTGCCAGGGCTAAGTAGCAGGGAGGGTGACTTGCTCCTGAAAACAACCAATCCTACCCAAAACTGATAATGGTGATGAGGGGCCTTCATTACAGGAGTTCGCATCCTTGCAGCAACCTGCGAGGCAGGTATTTCCATCCCAATCTGACAGGGAAGAAAACTGAGGCACAGAGAGCTGGTCAAGGTCACACAGCAGGGACAAGCCAGGCTGTCATACAAACCTAGGATATTCCCAGTTTGGCTTTTCCGAGTGCACCTGACAGGCTCTCAGCATCAGAACCCCCTAGAGCAGCACCACCGCCCCCCCTCCCCAACGTTTTTGGCACCAGGGACCGGTTTCACAGAAGACAATTTTTCCACAGATGGGGGAAGGGGAGGGGCAGTGGAGCTCAGGCAGTGATGCGCGGCCTGGTTCCTAACAGTTCATGGACCAGTACTGGGCCACGGCCTGGGGGTTGGGGACCGCAGCTCTAGAGAGCTGGTTTAAGAAGTTAATTCCTGTCCCCAGACCTGCCAAATGACAATTTTGGCGGATGGAGCTCAGAAACCAAAAATTCATAAAGGCAAGGAACCTGAATTTTATACATCAGGAAACTGAGGCACAGAGAGATGAAGTGACCTTCCAGGGTCACACTTTAAGCAGGTGTATGGACCTGGGAGTAAATTTCTGGAGCTAGCAATGAGAGACTTCCTGGGAGAGGTGGCATTTGACAGTGTGGGCCTCTAAGGGAAGAGAGGGCACTATAAGGGGAGGGCACAGCACAAATAAAAGCTTGCAGCAGAGAAGGACAGGCAAGAACTTCTCAACGTGGCTAGGGGAGCCCTGGGGAGAGAAGAAATACACAGAGAGCCACCACTGCAGCCTTCCCCCAAGAGCCCAAGGAGAAACATCCCCAAGCCCATGTGAGCTTCTAAGGGGAAAGTCTGTCAAAGTGTGGCATCTATAATCATTGGGTCTCCAGGAGTGGCCCTCTGGGTGTGTCTGTTTGCTACTCAGGATGAGAAAGCCAGGGGAGGTGGTGACTCAGTCCCCAATCAGCCTCAAGATAGCCTCCTTTCAATTTGAGATGAGCTCAGAGACGGGGAAATGTCAAGCAAACCCTGCTTGCAGAACAGATGCCAGACGTGGAGAAGACGGCCCAAGGGGTAGGCTACCAAGCAGAAGCAATAAACCTGGTGGCAAGCTGTGGGCTATGAAGAAGAAAAGTCAAGAGGCCTGGGCTCCAAGCCTGCCCGACACTGCTGTGCTGTGGGGCCCTCAGCAGGTCCCTGTCCCTTTCTGGGCCCCCTATTCTTCATTCACCTGTGAAACAGGGAGAACTCTGCTGACTACTGACTTCCTCCCAGGACTGTTGTGAGGAACAATGGTCAGGAAAGAGCTTGGCAGATTACACAATGCCTCACCCAGCCTGAGAGAGATTAGAGGATCACTCCTATTATAATTAGGATAGCCCGAGGTGCCTTATTACCTGAACACCAACCACATGGGGTAGGGGGAGAGGCTGGGCCTCTGTCTTGTTTCCATAAAGAGAAAAGTAATCCAGATATTTTTGGGAGGGGAAAGTTCACATTTATTAAGTGCCTACTGTGTACCAAGTTTTTAAACACATAAAATCTCATTTAATCCTCACTACAATCCTACAGTATAAATCTTGAGTCCAGATGAGGAAGCTGAAGCTCAAGAAAGTAAGCAGCCTGCCCAAGATTTCAGAGACAGTGAATGATGAAGACTGATTAAAATCAGGCGTTTGTGCCTCTAAAACCCACATGATTTCTACTCTGTGGAACAGTCTGCATAAGAGGCAGGCCATGCCTGGTATAGAGATTCTGCTCAAACGCCACCTCTTCCCAGAAGCCTTTCTGATCCCTTTGCCTAGACAGGACATCTCTCCTATGAAACCCCATGGCATATCGTCAGCACACATTTGGCAGATTTCAGCACATTATCCCTCTTATTCTGTGATCAGGCACATTTTTAAAAGGTCAAATGAGTTGCAGGTACAAATAGGCAGACTTTGAGTTATCTAAGAATCCTCAAATGTCAGAGCTGGAAGAACCTAAGAGACCATGACATCCAACTTCCTCATTTTTCAAAAGGAAAAATAAAGACTCAGGGAGAGAAGGATACCTGTCTAAAGTCACACAGCATCTTAGCTTCAGAGCCAAAATCAGAACCCTGGCATTCTGCCTCATAGAATTTCCCTTTAGGGATTCCATAATTTCACAATCAGTCTCAGGACAAGGATTGTTACTTCCATTTTATAGATTAGGAGGCTGAAGCCCAAAGGAAAGCAGGTGAGATGTGGGGCCAGAACCCTGAACCCCTCACATCTAGGCCAGGGACCAAGCCCCGACTCCTCCCCACTGCAAGTAGTTCACATAAGCAGAGGGCACACAGTAAAAGGTCAAAGGATGTTAGAGATTGTCATCATACACCAAGGGCAGGTGACACCAGCATGACAGTGACTTCTTCAGGGCAGTGTCATGGAAAAGGACCCAAGAGTCCCTGGCTCTTCTGGGCCTCATCTCCTCATCTATAAGGCAGCTACAACAGCTGATCTCATTCCCTACTCCGAAGTTCTAGGACATCCTAGGCCCCTGACAGCAGACCCTGGCTCTCTGTGGAGGATCTCTCACAGCTGTGGCCTTTGTTCTCCTACTCTACAGGGGAAGCATGAAAAGCAGCCAGGGCTCACAACTACAAACCGACTGACTTTATTCCCAAATGTCACTGTCCAAGCAGGGCCCACCCTTAAACAACAATGTGATGAAACATGGAAAATCCAACAGTCCCCCAGCACAGACATCCTGCTGGCATACCCACCTATCTTTACAAACTGACAAAAAGTGACCAGGAATTGGGCATAAATAAGGGACAGCTGTCTCCCTGCTTTATTGGAAAGGCAGGTGTATTTCTGAATAACCAGGTGGCAATGGAGTGGAGGCTAAAGAACTCTGCACTGTGGAGTCTTGAGCCTCGATATTCCCATTCCCAGCTCTGGCATTATTTCTCTTTCTCTCTCTCTCTCTCTCTGACTCAGTTTAAAGACAGGCTGACAGTTCACAAAGCATGTCTACAGATGTTTCCTTTGATCTTCATGACAACCGTGTGAAGCCTGCACAGCTACTCCCTTTTTACAGATGGGAAAACAGATTTGGAAAGGCAGAGGGTCTCACTCAAGGTTACACACCTTGAAGCTGGCAGAACCAAGGCCCCAGAGGTATTAGATTGCCAAATCCAATACCCAAGGATGGCCAGATTAAGAATAATTCCTCTGCCTGCTCATCCTGAATCATGTCTCAGCAAAACGGAGGCAGCAGAGACCCTTGTTCACTTGCCCATTCTGGGGGCATACAAAGTTCTGGCCACAAAACCCATAGCCCAGCTGCCTAGAAGGCCGCACCCCCCTGCAAAATTTCATTACTCAAGCCGGCAAGAACGCAGCCCCCACCCCGAGCCGGGTCTAAATAAACGTCCAAGTGATATCACATCCTGCCGGCTCCAAAATAGTCCCGGCCTGCCCACAAGCGATCACAAAGTGCCAGGCCATGCAGGGCCAAGCGGGCAGGGATGCCCAGCCCGCAGCGCCCTTCACACACTCAAGCAACTAAAGCAGAAGCCTCAGAGCAGGAAGGCCCCCCTCACTCCCTCCTTCGCCAGGGAGCCTGGCCCCGCCCTCCTTGCCCCTCTTTGTGGGAGGCTCCAGGGCCCCCTAGCCCCAGCGCCAGCCCTTGCCCCAGCGCCAACCCACGGAGCCTTGGCCGCGGCCAGCCTGCGGGCGACTCCGGCCCGACCCGGACACCCCACCACTCACATTGCTTCAAGAGCTCCAGACACAAAGCCATGAGGGCCAGATGGGGGTCAGAGACCCAGAGACCTGGCAAAGCCAGAAAAAGGGAGGAGGAGACACGGGAGCAGAGAGAAGGGGAGACAGGGAGCTGGGGCAGAAAAGCGAGGGGGCCAAGACCCCGTGCAAAGAAGCAGGCTGGGAGGGTCTTCAGCGCAAGAGACAACAGAGTGGTGAGACCACTCAGACAGATGTCGGGGCACAGAGAGGCAGGGAGAGCAAAGCAGGGGACCCCAATCCAGGGACGTGGTGGTGCTCGCAGGCCTGAGAGAAAACAAGGAGAGACAGCGACAGGAGACAAACCAAAGGAAGGGAGGGAAGGGCTCTTGAAGTCAGGGAACAAGGAGAGAGACCCCAAGGGATCTAGGAGGTCCCAGCCGAATGGGGGGGTATCCCGACGAGGGAAAACCCTGAGGGAATGAGGGCTCAGAGGAGACCAGACACCCCAGAGATTTGGGGTACAGAAGGGCGGACCCCCAAAGGATGTGCGGGAAGCTCAGTGGCAGCCCTGGGGAAGAGCGGAGAGTGTTCTGGAGGCCCCAAAAGATCTGGGGGCGCTCTGAGGGAGAGTCCCGAAGAATGGGGGCGCCCAGAAAGGGAGGCTCCCGGGAACAAGAGGAGCGCTTTCAGAGGGGGACCCGAGATCCGGGAGCGAGGGAGGGGCTGAGGGGGAGCGCAAGGGCAGAGACAAAGAGACAGCGAGCCAGGGAGAGACAAAGCGGGCGGAGCGGGGACACGGGCCAGAGGGCTTGCGGCCGGACGGAAGGACGGAAGCGCGGGCGGGCGGACGGATGGACAGACGGGGAGGAGGGCGGGGGCAGGGCAGGACCGGGCGGGGGCGGCGCCCGTCTCCTCGCGGGGCCGCGGCTGCTCCGGGCGGCGCTGGGCGGGCCCCGGACCCCGGGCGTCCGGGCTGAGGAGGCGGCGGCGACGACGTGGACCGGACAGACGGACGGAGTGACGGACGGACTGGCGGCAGCTGCGGCCAGCGGCGGGCACTCACCCTCCTCCCTCACGCGGCCCGGCCCGAGGCTCCGGTTTTGTACGCCCGAGGGGCGGGGCCTCCGAGTTAAAGCCCCGCGCCTGCCCCGCCCCGCCCCGCCCCTCGCGTCAGCCGCGCGCGCGTCGCCCGGGACTCCCAAGCCGGGCTGGGGCGCGCGCAGCCAGCTCGGCACGTGGCCCAGCGCGCGCAGCCGGCCTGGTGCGCAGGCGCGGGGGCCGCTCAGTCCAGCCCACGCCCAGACCGACCGGCCCAGGAAGGGAGCGCGCGCCCACGTCCGCACGCGCATGCCCGAGAGCGGGGGGCTCCGCCCCTCGAACCGCCGCGCCAAACCAGTTTCAGCTGGAACGCGACGCATGCTCCGTGCGGGAGGTGGACAGGGCGGGAGTTCGCACCAGTTCACGCCGGCGACACCTCGCTGTAACCGGGGAAACTGAGGTTCGGAGGAAGCAGCCTGAGGTGGCCTTCTCACCCCTGCATAGTCAGATCGGTCCTCTAGTCCTATGGGCTCCACGCCCTAGGTGTTTCTAGTTGTTCCCTCCACTCCGTCCTGCCTTTGCTATGCTCGCTCAGAGTCCTGGAGATTGGGCTCCAACCCGGCTCAGCCTCTCGAGGCCTGTGTGACCTTGGACGAGATGCTCATTCAGCCTCCCTGAGCTTCATTTCCTCTTCAGTAAAATATTAAATAAAACAAGTACACCCACGGTGTCTGGGAAGGCAGAGTGCCTAGCCCCAGCGGGGTTGGCAGTAGCTGCGGTCTTCACATCGCCTCCCCTCCCCCGGGAGTCCCCTCTCCGCACTCAATCCTGGTCCTGGTCCTGCAGCTTCCTTGCGGACCTCACCTCTTCAGGCCGCCCCTACAGGAATCCACAAACCCAACTCCTGGGTGACCTCGGCAAGTCCCTTCCCTTTTCCCTGCATCTGTTTTCCCAGAAATAAAATGGAGAAAAGAATCTTTGACATCTCATATGACAACATTGTGAGGACTGAAGGAGGTAACAGTGTTTCCAATATAATTGTCATGGCTTTTGCATCAAGGTATAAAAATAAAGCAGCTGAGCGTTATCGATACATCGTAATGCCAGGCACTGCCAAGTAAGCACTGTGAAAGTTGTAATTTACTGCAGCCTACTCTCGGTCACTATGCTACACCTGTACTGTTCACTTAATGTTTAACTTTAAATTGATTTACTTAGGAAAAAACAAGGTACATTCACCATGAGCCCTGACAACCCTAGGCAGCACAGAATGAGATCTCATTATCCCACCGCCACTGTCCCAAATTCAATAATATATTCCCTGTGTGACCTTGAACAAGTCCCTTTCCCTCTCTGGGACTCACCAGCCCCATCTGTTACCTGGACCAAGGTAGGAGTTCTCAAACTGTGGACCATTATTGACACTCCGAATCAAAGTTACTGGGGGCACTGATTGAAAAGCAGATTCCTGGGCCAGAATTCAGAGGGCTCAATCAGAGTTTGTATTTTACCAAATTTGAGATCCTTGGGCTAGGGGTCCCTTCTAATGGTGATGTTATAGGGTCCCATATTTATGGAGCACCTACCGTGTACTGGGTCCTTAACCCGAGGGCCCCCAGTCTGGCTGGAATCCCTGCACTGCAGAGTTGGCTGGAGCCCAGGGTGAGCAGGGGGATAGGCAGGACTCAGACTGCCCCAATCCCCAGCCTGGGCCCCAACGCTTCCCCTCCTGGGGTATGTATAGAAGCTCCTCTTTCCCAGCTTTCCAGATAGTCACCTGTCTCAGGTGGCCAGAACTGGCAGTTAGGAGAATAAGGGCTCTCCCCACTTGACCTGGCCACATAACAATCACTTCTCATCACCCCATTGGCTGTTCTCCCTGCTTCACACCCTACACCCAACCCACCAAGGGATCGTGTGGACTCGACTTTCAGAACCCCCAGGATCTGGCTAGTTGTAACAACCTCCCCTGCTGTGCCCTGTGTAAGCCACCACCTGGCATTACCACATCCCCTGCTTCTTGCCCCTCAATCAAGGCTACACACAGCAGCCTGAGTGTTTCTTTTACAGTGTAAATCGGATCACATCACCCCTCTGCTCCAGTGCCCCAGTGGTTCCCCCTCTCACTCAGGACAAAAGACAAAGTCCATCCCGTGGCCTGTGACCAGGCCCAACCCTCCCCTCCCTGTCCTCTCTCTGCCTCCCCAATATACCAGGTATCCCCTGCCCCAGGGCCTTTGTACCACTCCTCCTACCTGGAGCACCTCCCCCAGCACTGCTCATTCCTGCACTTCATTCAAGTCTTCACCCAAAATCTCTCTTAATGAGTTCTGCCCTGTTGACACTTCGACATCCCTCCCAGCACTCTACCACCCGCCAGTCTCCCCTACCCTGTACCACTTTCCAATAAACCATGCACTTATTTATGTTTATTGTTTCATCTGCCCCCTCTCAACAGACTATAGTGTCCTTGAAGGCAGGGTTTCCATTTAGTTCACTGTTGTGTCCCAGGTGCATACAGCACAACCTGGCCCATAGTAATTGATCAATTAGCATCTTTCGATGAAAGATGGCTGATTGCAAGGTTTATGTCCTTAACCACCATGCAATAGGGTCTCCACGGTTCTATTTAAGCACATTATACCTCTTATCTCTGAAAGTATAAGGAATGTTCCTGTCTTGTCCAAGAGTCTCAATCCTGGCATTGGAGGCCCATCTACCAGTCTTCGGTCCTGGTTACTACTTCCCCCAGAAGGCTCAGTGGGTCTACCTAAAAACAGGATTGGAAGGTGATCCATGTACTCTGCACACAGTAGACAATTAACCAGAGGTCCTAGTCCAGGGGCTTGGTGGAAGCCAGAGAGGAACCTGCCTTCTGCCAGTGTCCTCTGCAGAGAGGCGCCCATTTCAGCAGTAGGAAATTTTGGCTCCTCATCACTCATTCCGAAAAGGCCTCCTGGATCCTCCCATCGCTCCTGGACCCCAAGGCCCCTGCCCAGACCTCACTGTCCCTCGCCTGGACCACTGCACCAGCCTGTGAGTGGCCTCCCAGCCTCTAATCCATCCTGCCCGTGTTGCTAGATGATTCTCCCTGAAACTCCTGTAACATACTCTTTACCAGGACCTTGGATGGCTCCCACACACAGAGGACAACGGAGAACTCACGGCTTTGAAGCTAGGCAGACCCAGGTGGGAAACAGCTCCCTGACCTATTAGCCGGGTGACCTTAACCTTGACACTCATCTTCTCTGGGCTGAAGTTTCTTTGTGAAATATCTCGTGCGCACCCACGTGCGCGCGTGCATGAGTGTGAGTGTGCGTGCGCGTGCGTGTGTGTGTGTGTGTGTGTGGTAACTGGGTTAAATCAGGAATGGCAGATGTGTGTAACTATCCTGGCCACAGCAGACATTGTCAATCGATGGTGGCAAACTTCTCTGCTTAACTAAATCTTAGTCCTGAGCTCCAGGGATCCAAGATGACACATGAGGTCTATTTGCAATCTCTGGACATGATGGTCTTTGAAGTTCCTCTTAGCCCAGGTTCTCTGGGGATTGGATAGGCTGAGCTGACAGGAGCCTGTCATGGAATTATCAGAGATTGGGAAGCCTGGGGGTAGGGTCAGGGGACGAGGCTGACTGGAGGGTCGACTGCTTACTGGAATTTTGTCAGCCTCCCTTCCTGTGTATATGTGGGAGGTGAATCAGAGAAGAAACTAGGCGAGTTTTGGGGGATGGAAGAGAGGGGACAGAGAAGGGAGGGCAGAACAGCGGGTGACTAGATGGGCACAGAGAAGGTGCCTGGGGCCCCCCAAACCCAAGCTTCACCACACAGATGGAGAATTTGAGGCCCAGGGAGGGGCAGGTACCCATTCAGAGTGACACAGCAGAACTGAAACCAGAACTCGGGGTTCCTGAGCAAGGACCAAGGGTGTTCCCCAGGCCTGGAACCTATCCCAGCTCAGCCTGGAGCCTCAAGCACTGCTGGGGAATGACCCCAAGAATCTGAGCGGGTGCGGGTGCCTGCACACATGTGTGCGCATGTGCAGGTGCAGACACTTGGCAGGAGTTGGGGGTGTACCCTGCGGCTCGCACCCCATGCTTGCTGACGCCCCAGGGTGATGTCACGGTCTCTCCTGTGATTCAGAGGGAGTGGGAGAGACACAGAAAGGGAGGATGGGGAGGGAGGAGGGCCAGAAACTGAGAGGGAAGGAAGGCAGAGAGGGTGGGAAGAGAAACAGAGGACTGAGGGAGACAGACGGAAGGCAAAGATGGTGGGGGGAGAGGGAAGGAGAGGAGGGGCTGGGGAGGCTGGAAGAAAGGGAGGAGATGGGCACTGTAAGAGAAGGGAGGAGGAGAGAGGCTTTGCTATGTTCCTTCTTCCCCTCTTTCTCAGAGGTGCAGAGAAGGGAGAGGCAGGATCAGGGCACCCCTGTGCTTCCTCCCAGGTAGGTCCTTTGGCTGGGAGGGGCACGCATAGACAGCCACGCTGCTGCTGCTTCCACCGTCCCCGCTGGAGTTGCCCCCGCCTGCCAGTCACCTGCCAGAGCTATTTCTGGAATGTGGAATCTGGGTCAGACAGGGGGAGGGAGAGGGGGTGGCAGTAGCAGCACTGGCGGCTGGGAAGCTGGCCAGACCCACATGGGTGGGTGGTGGGCAGCTCTGCGCCCTGCCCGTGGCCACTCAAGAGGGTCTGGCTCCTGCCAGGCTCCCACTGTCTCAGTAACTGCCCCTCACCCGCACCCACCCACCCGCCTGAGTGCATCTGTGCCCATGTGAGAGGGACAAAGAGCTTTCATGCCCCTCAGCCCTGGGGGCTGGGGTCTGATGGCTCACCCCTTGAGACATACTGAGGAAGAGGTGCCTTTTGAGCAGGGGTGACCCCTGCAGGGAGACAGTGGCTGAGTTAGGATGTGCTGTGTGTGTCTGCGGGGGAGGTGATCATGCACAGGCTTGTCATGTATGGTTGCACAAGTTTTACACCGGTGAGGATGCCACATATAAGGGGCCGGGTGCCATTTACAACATACATATTATTGAATTACATATAATTATTACGACAAATTTATGGCAGATGGAAATAAGGGACCTTATTCTAATAGAAACTGTACATTTCAATAGTTTTTGTTTGTTTGTTTGTTTGTTTTGAGACAGGGTCTCACTTTGTTGTCCAGATTAGAGTGCAGTGGTATGATCACAGCTCACTACAACCTCCAACTCCTGGGCTCATGCGGTCCTCCTGCCTTACCCTCCGGAGGACTACAGGCATATGCTACCATGCACAGCTAATTTTATTTATTTTTTATTTTTTGTAAAGACAGGATCTTGCTATTGCCCAGGCTGGTCTCAAACTCCTGGCCTCAAGTGATCCTCTGTCTTCAGCCTCCCAAAGTGCTGGGATTACAGGCGTGAGCCACTGTGCCCAGCTGACAGCTTTTCAACAGATGGCAGCCAAGTGTCTTAAGGAGGAGAGCCCTTTCTTAATTCAACACAGAAGTACCATATGGACCAGCTATAGCTCTAGCCACAGACTTGAAAATCTGGTTGCTTTAGTTTTCCCTGTGAGGTAGGTGAGTTTACCTACTGAGCGTGAGGGGTCAGAGGGTAGAGGAAAGAGAAGCAAGTATGTCATGGTCACTGTGGTGGCCTGGAGGGTGGGCTAACCTGGGAAACTTGGGAGGGTAAATTTTGTGGTAGCCGCAATCTTCAAGAGGCATGATTTCCCCACAGGTATGGAGGTGGCGCAAGCCTTGAAGGAGACACACATGTACGTGAGTGTGTATGCAGGTATATGTCAATATTAGACATATGTGTATACATATGAGAGTATCGGTATAGTGTTTTTACATCTGTTTTCATATTATATGTAGGACTAGGAGTACAAGGCTTTATATATGTGTATAAGTAGGTGCATATGTGCACACATTTCTGGGTAGGTGTGAGATATTGTGACACAGTACTTTATCTGGGTTTGGGCTAAAGCCACCAAACTGAGAATAACTGGAGCCCCCATATCCCTATATGTAAAGCCAAATTCCGGGTTGTCCATACAGGATGTGTTGGGGTGCTGTGATTAATTGAATTATTGGCCTGAATTCTCAATCCCTCCCTGCAGTCATGCCTTTTGCTATGTAACCGCAGTTTCTCCCACAAGAAGGTGAAATGTATTTCACTGGACCTCGGCTTTGGACTCACGTGACTTTCTTTGACCAACCAAATGTTAGTAGATGTGACACAAAGAGAGATTTGAAATGTGCTTGTATAGTGAGGTTTGCCCTCTTATACTTCTGCCACTGCTATGGGAAGAACATTCCCTGGCTAAGCTACTGATTCTAGAGTACCCTTTGGTCCCAGGAGGAGGATGTAGGACATGCAAAGCAGAAAGAGCTAATCTGAAAACTCCTGAATGCAAACAAATGCTTATTGTTGTATACTGCTGAAATTATGTGCTTGTTTGTTACACAGCATTATTGTGATAATAGCTGACTGATACCAAAACTGGTACCAAGAATGGGATGCAATAGCAATAAAAACCAAAAAAAGGCAGCATTGGCTCTGAGACCAAGTGGTAAGTAAACAGTGAGTAAACTGTTATAGGAGGTTTGAAAAAAGGTGACCCATATTATGTGGAGACAAAACTCTTGGTGAAACTGTCATCTACAATAACTTGAAGGGAGCAAATGGATTTGGGTAAGACAGTTACCAGGTAAAATGTCGAAAGCAAGTGCTTGCTCCCTTTGGCTGCCTTTGATAAGGACTTTCAAAAAAGAGAGGAACTCATAAAAGAAATAGCCAATCTGCAAGGAGTATTTAGAGGAAACAGAGAGAGACCAGAACTTGCTTAGTTGGAAAATAAATCTGTCTATTCCAGCTTCTCCAACCAGTAAATCTTTCTCAAATTAAGATACCGCCTGGGGACAAAGATCAAGCCAAGATCATAACCAGTTAAGATATAGCATGTGGATCAGATCAAGGTGTGGTTATAACACCTTTTATTAACACTGTAAAAACATCAAGGTACCATCTAGTAGATGCTATCAGATGATCAAAAGGGCTTACAGAAAGCTTAAGGGCATGGTACCACAGAAGCCTGATGTACCCAAAGCAGGCATAATTAAGTCAAGAGAGAGGGGCAAGACACAAAAATAATTGAGGGTGTGGCTTTTGGCACATGGAGTTACATGGAATCAAATACATAGAAAACCCATATAGTGTTTGAGGTGGGTGCACTGGAAAAGCTGATCAGCTTAGGCTAGAGATTGAAACCATTCAATATATAAAAAGACATCCGGCTCCCTAATTTTCTTCAGGGAGGAAACAGGCTAAGATAGGTGTGCAGCTGCCCAAGGTCATATTTTCCAATGTTCTCTTTAGGTGGTAAAAAATGCTGATGGAAAAGGAAGAAGCACTTTCAGGGGACAGAGCCACGAGCTGCACAGAACAATGGATGGAAGAACCAACCCCAGGGAGTAGAACTTGGGCCAAGCCAATAACTTGTTTTTATAGATCATAGGTTGATTGACCAAAAGGGACCACATTCAGGCTGGGCATGGTGGTGTGGGCCTGTAGTCCCACACTTTGGGAGGCTGAGGTAGGGGGATCGCTTGAGGCCAAGAGTTCGAGGCTGCAAGGAGATATGATCAGGCCACTGACAGAGTGAGACCTTATCTCTTTAAAAAAAAAAAAAAAAAAGAGGAGCCCATCCAGACTTGACTCAGATCATGAGATTTTGAGGAAATACTTTTGGGGGTCATGGGAGCAAGTGTTTTCTATGTGGGAGGGACATGGATAAATGTGGCCAAGAGAGTGGACTATGGAAGGTTGATTTTCTGACCCTGATTCTTCGCCCCTCCTGGTAGCCCTACCCTTTGCCATAGAAATACAGTTTCTTACACAAAGGTGAGAGGGCACTTCTCCATCCCTTGTCTTTCAGCTGTCATTGACTTACTTTAGCCAATAGGATGTTGGCAGATGTTACACAAGCAGAGGCCTTGAAATGGGCTGTGTCGTTAGTTAGGCCTGCTCTCTTGCCTTCTGCCATCACCATGAGGAGAACATGCCCTGGCTGGGCCAGCAGGCCCAGGAGGACCTTTGGTACCAGGAGGAGGATGGGAGACATGTGGAGCAGAGCTGTCCTAGCTGACAAACTTGGGAGCAAGAAATAAATGTTAATTGTCGTACTACACTGATTTTGTGGTTGTTTCTTATGCAGCATTATTGTAGCAAGAGCTGACAACACAGGGACCAAAGCAGTTCTGGGATAAGTAGCCCATCCCTTATCTCGTGTAGTCCATTCATGAGTGATTGGGGTTGTGGACACTGGTGAGTGTGGGTTTATTTGAAGAGAATTGCTAGCGGTGCTGTATGTCCCTTCGGGCCTCATGCTTAGAGAACTTCTCATGGGCGAGAGGACATGGGGAACGTGAACCTTTACCCAAGGCTCCTGTGGGACTGTAGTGGAGTACCTGGGAGAGCCTGCCAGGGCTCCCCTGGACATGGAGGCCATAGAACCTTGGCCTCAACTCCTGCTCGGAGACCTCTAAAGTGGGGAGGCTGGCAGGGCTACCCGTGACAGCAGGTCTGGAAGGAAGGCTGCAGCAGACCAGTCCATACTTTGAGAGTTCCACAAGGCAAAGGCCCTCGTTTTCAAATGGGTTAAGTGGTCACTGAGGGAGAAAGTGGGGCTGAAGTGGTCTTCGGAGGATTCTACCAAAGATGCCTGGCTAGCAGGGCCAGGGCCCCCAGCAGGAAGAGGCTGAGTGGGGAGGAGGGCCCCACCAGATGCAGACACTGAGAGAGAATGAGCAGTGGTGGGCGAACGAGGCTTGCCCACACCAGGAAAGAAGGCACCAGGAGGGCCCTGCGGCAGGGCAGAAAGTCAGAGTCCTGATGCCAGACAACACCTGTCCAGCCACCTTCCCTTCCCACCTGGAGGAACCAGAGACAGCCACTGGTGAGCGAGGAACAGAGAAGACACTCACCACCACATCCTCCCCACCTGCGGCCTGCCCAGTCTAAGTCAAGTCCTAGCTGCAGGTGCACGACATTTGAGGTGGATGGGACTGAAATTCTGAAATTAGACCAGAATGTACTCTTAATATCTGAAACTATTCCTTAAGTTCTAAAAGTGGCTGGAAAAGCTCAGGGATCTGCCCCGGATATCACCCACGGGCAGGGCAGGGCAACCAGTGAGAGTGTGAAAAGCAGCAGTGAGACAGTTTTCTCTGGCTCTGATCCCTGCAAAGACCAGTTCATTCAGTCAGTAAATTGGTTACCTGTGTATAGAATACCTATGGGATTCAAGTTCATGTATTTACATCAAACACTAGTGGAACACCTGAAGCAGTTGTCTCTCTTCCTATAACAATCCAACCCCAATTGCTTTTGATTTTCAGGAAGCTCAAAGTCAAGTCTGAGAACCAGTAATAACAGCTGCCACTTGTTGAGCTCCTACCATGTGCAAGGCCCTGTCTAAACACTTCCTTTCATCTCCCAAGAGCTCTCTGGAGTCTGGCTTATCCCCTCAATTTGTAGATGGGGAAACTGAGGCTCAGAGAGGAGCACTAGCCAGCCAGAGCAAGCTCAAAATTCTCCTACTAAATCAGAAATTGTGCTGTTTTTCCTTGGTCTTGATTTTCTTTTTTTTTTAATTTAATCATTTTTATTTCAATTGTATTTTAAAATCATAAATGGAGTTTTGTAATGAAGTTGAACCATTTACTTTCCATAGGTTCAGAATTTGACAAGCAATTCTAGAACGTGCTTTCCAAATCCAGTCTTCTTTGTTTTTCCATACTTCTGAAATCTAATATTTGAACTACTCCATTTAAATGTACAATTTTAGATAACTATTGTACACATGTTCATAAGAGAGTTTTCTGAAAACAGTCTATCAAAATATAAAGAATGGTTTCTACCCAAGAATCAGCAGTGAGCGAAGAAATATTAAACACACATTAAGAAATCATTTACTCATTTTAAAAATAACAGAACCAGTGCTGTTCTCTGTCATAAAAGAGAACACATAAAATTAATTTAAACTATTTTTATAGAATTTGGTAGTATTTTATTCCTTACACAGGCCTCAATCCTACTTAAAGATCTTTTATGCAAAGTAACCATCAGGATTTACTGAGTAAAAATCCCAGGTATTAACATGGCCCTAAAAGTACTATTCCAAAGAGGAACAGGTTACTTTTGAGAAAAGAGCTAGCTGCCTTGGTTACTTCCCTCAAATACTTATTTCAAATAAAAATAGCTAATGGAAATATTTTTTAAACCAACTTTGGGTATTATATAGCATACTGCCCACCAAACAAAAAAGGAAATCAAAACATTCTTTCCTTTTATAGGAAATTTTCCAGCTTTAATTTTAACATTACAACTTATTCACCCCTTTTTTTTTGACTGTCTAATCTAATATTTAAATTTCAAAAATTCTGCATTTCAATGTAGTAAGAATTTTTTTTCAAATGATCTTTACAACCCAGAACACTGACATCAGAGCAATACTCTCAAGTCACATTGTTAGACTATAATGAAGAGATGAAAATGGATGGATATCTGAAGACAGGTATTCCCTCTGGTTTGAAAATGAGCAAGCTCTTAACATATGACCAACACAGAACTCCATTCCTCTGGAGCTCCC
>CAUYSK010123622.1:0-14872 GCA_963575035.1 Avahi laniger
GATTTGATTCTCAGCTTAAATGTTACTAGTGTATCTGAATGCTACTGATTTGTATACATTGATTTTGTAACCTGAGACTTTGCTGAATTTATTTATCAATTCCAGGAGTCTCTTGGTAGAATCTTTGAGGTTTTCTAGATATAAGATCACATCCTCAGCAAAGAGCAATAGTTTGGTCTCTTCTTTCCCCATTTGGATACCCTTGACTTCTTTCTCTTATCTGATCGCTTTGGCTAGGACCTCCAGCACTATGTTGAATAGAAGTGATGACAGTGGGCAACCTTGTCTGATATGAGTTCTAAGCAGGAATGCTTTCAATTTTTCCCTATCCAGTATGATGTTGGCTGTGGGATTGTTGTATATGGCTTTTATCATTTTTAGGTAAGTCCCATCTATGTCTATTTATTAAATGTTCTTATAAAAGGGTGCTGAATTTTGTCAAATGCTTTTTCTGTGTCTATTGAGAGGATCATATGGTCTTTGTTTTTGCACATAACTAATACCTAAATATCTTTGTGCCATTTAGTCATTTTGTAACATAATCACGATGTCCTTAATTTTTCTGAGAAATAAGTATTACTCAAAGTTGCCCTATGTTTTCTGAATGACAATTCTATGAATATCTTTAATTTCTTTTATGTACTGTTGATAGATTTCAAAATTTTAATATTATTAAACAGTAGACTTGTTAAAATTCCTTAAGTCACTTTGTTACAATTAAAGGACATATAATTCATTCCATTTTATAAATGCAAAATATTTAATGTGATTATGAAAGTGGAGAAATCAATGAATAACTAAGTTGTTTTATCTTTTACAAACTAATTAGCAAAACAATTATTATGATAACCATTATAGTTTTGTTACATAGTATTATTCTTCTCATTTAATCAATAGTCTAAAACTCGTTGATGGTTGCTAAAAAAAGACATACAATTGTTCTGTTTTTTAAACATTGGTTTTGGTACTGTAGGAAACTGAACATTTCTCTTTGAAAAATTTAGCACAATCTTTAACCATGTCAAGAAAAAAATAGCATTGTGTTTTAATTCTACTGAATGGCATCATAAAATAACAATAAATCATGTTTATTATATGTTATTATGTATCAGAAAATTTTCTTTGAGGTATGTAGCAATTAAACATGCAAAACAGTTTCCTTCAATAATGGGATAGAAAATAAAAAATACATATAAATTAAATTATATAATATGCAATATTATATAAATGTAACATGTAAAATTATATAACTCTGTATATATATTTAAAAGTAAAGGTTACAGAATGGAGCTCAGGATGCTATTAATATTAGAAAATTAAGAAGACTATTTCTGAAAAGGTAAAATGTGATCAGATTCCATAATAAACTGAGAGAGAAAACCATGTGGATAGTTTGGGAAAGAGCTTTCTAGGAAAAGGAAAAAGCAAGTGCAAAGATGATAACAGAAAAAAATAAAACGAGAATAATAAAATCATCAATATCCAGCTTCTAATATTTAAACTAAGATTGGACACTGAGATTATAGGTTTGAAAGCCAGTTACTATTAAGAGAGAAAAAATAGTCCCTAAATTTTTTTAGTATTCATTTAAATATATTAAAGGTTAATATGGTTGACTATTATGATAGGTACGATTCTATAATAACCCTCAGTGACCATTGTGTCTTGAGTGTGGTTATAAACTATATATATGATGGTATAATAAGCCCTTGATTAGGTCATGTAAGCACAGGCGACTTTAAAAAAGGGAGATTTTCTTGGGTGGACCTGACCTAATCAGGTGTCTCTTTGAAAGGGACTAAGTTATTTCTAACAAAGAGGTGTGAAGCATGAGAAAGGGTAACTATGAGAGAGATTCTTCTATGCTGTTTCTGAAGATAAAAGAGGTCAAGTAACAAGAAATATAGACAAACTAAAGGGGATCGGAGCATCCACTGACCGGTAATTGAAAAGAAAATGGACACCTCAATCTTGTGACTGTGAGGAATAGAATCTTACCAAATCTATGTGAGCTTGGAAGTGGACCCCGAACTCCAGATGAATACATAACCCCTCTGACACCTTCATTCTTGCCTTGTGAAACTCTGACCAGAGATTGTGAGACCTACAGTATGTTGAGATAAGAGATAAGTGTCGTCTTAAGAAGAGCATTCCGCAGTAAACTTCCTGTCTGAAATCCAAAAAAAGCTCAGTCTTAAGCCTCTAGATTGCAGTGATGTGTTATTAAGCATTAGAAAATGAATACAGCTACAATCATAGAATTTTCTCCATAGTGTAGAATGTGAATGCTCTTGTTTTATGCTATAATGTGTTAAACTATAGGGAAAGTTTAAAATATTAAAAACAGAGAAGTATTATGAATGATAAAAGGAGATTAGAAGTGATTAAATAGAAGTACAGGAAATCAGACACTAGAGTTCTTCGAGATTTGAAGGTGACAGAAATTTAAAATATCTTATTTTTAAAGAGTCTTAAGTGACATTTGTATTACTTAAAATTAGGAGCTGTGGAATGTGCTAGAATTGGAATGAATGCTTCTCTGTATGACATCATTCCAACTAAGCTGGACAGTTCAGCACAGTCACTGAGATACTTAGTTTTCCTGATCCACCTTTTACACCAGTACGAGTCACCACCAAATATGATAGGGTCCCTGAAGCCAACTACCTCATATATGAGAGCAAGTGAATTAGAAATAATGGACTCTGATTAACCAGAATATGGCATGCGATCATATCACTTGCTAAGTAATTCATTGAATGCCGGAATAGTATATAGTGATCAGGTGAATAAGGGTTGTTACCTTAGATATCAGTGGAGCAAGAAAATGCCACAGGGGATCTAAGTACTTCTTTTCTAAGCACCACAAAATTATAGCCCCACTCAAACACTGTATACAAAAAGCAAACAAACAAATAAACAAAAACACACAACATCTTGGGGAGTATCAGGACATGAGGAGAAATATAAAAGACCAAGTATTTTTATGAAAAGAGACTGAACTTTTAATTAAAGTGACTATTTGTATTATTATGCAAACTTAATGTTAATTGATGGAATTAGGACATTTTTCTTTCTATTTATAGAAGGCTGGGAATCTGTAATAGTTACAGAAAAAGTAAAGAAGATGCAGTGTTGTTGGGTATCTCTGAGTCATAGGGTGAATAAATGTGTAATATCAATTTACACACACATATATATGCACACGTACACATACGTAGAGACATACACATTCACCTTAAAATCAATAATTCTTGTATTATTCAGTTTGGGCTACTATAACAAAAATGCCACATACTGTGTGACTTAAACAACAAAAGTTTATTTTTTCACATCTCTGGAGGCCGGGAAGTACAAGTTCAAGGTGCTGGCAGCTTCAGTGTTTGGTTAGGGCTCTTTTCTTGATTTACGGAGACTGTCCTCTCATATCTTAACAGGGTGGACAGCAGAAAGCAGAAGCAAGTGCTTTCTTATGTTTTTTTATTATGACACTAAACTCATCATAAGGGCTCCACCTTCATAAATTAATTACCTCTCAAAGACTCCACGTTCTAATACCATCCATTAGAAGTTAGGATTTCAATGTGTGAATCTGGAAGGACATATACATGCAATTCATAACAATTCTGTATATTCAAATTTAAATCTGTATTAAATTTATGTTCTTATATAAAATAATGTAGTGTAAGCTAGTTTTTTAAGTTCTGACAACTTAGTTTAAGTTGGATGACTTTCATATTTTACTTACTCTGATAGTTTATATGGCAGTAAAAGAGTAAACAAAAACGATAAATAATATAATCTATTTAGAAAATACTAACCTGTACAAGTACCTATCTCAAAATCATTATTACATTACCTAATTATGGGTAATTGGTACGCTTTCTATTTATTTTAGAGAAGGTTGAAATGTCAAGAATGTTTAGTTGCAGTCATTCTTCAGCATGTTTCTTTCCTAAACAGAACTAAGAGATGTCTAGTTTCTAATTCTGGTAGCATCTGGAGTCAGCATGGAGTTGTGCAGCTAATTAAAGTGCTATACCACTATGAGAGATTTTTTTTTGTTGTTGTTTCTTGTTTCTAAGTTCAAGTGTTCTGATTTCCTACCTTGTCAGTATAGGGCATAAAGGTGCCCCAAATTTGGGGTGTTAGAAAGCAACCAGGGTGACATTTGATTTCATTAGCAATAGAACACTTCACATATTATCACTGAATAAGATACCATTTCATCTATCTTGCTAACCTGAAGAAAAAACTAAGCATTTTTTTTTTTTTGGTGTATATGTGTGAATGTTGAGAATTTCAAGGGAATTTGGAAGGAGAAGTCATATTTTCTCCCATAACAAATCATTCATTATGAAAAATAAAATATAAATTTGAATATAGGGTAGAACATAAAATCAGACACTAATTTCCTAAGATAAATTTAACTTGAAAACAAGTAACGTTTGTGACAAATAAATGTGTTGATTCATATTTACCATTGTATTTTTAAGTCTTAGTCCCATATGGAATTTATTTCATCCCTGGAGAATAGAATTTGGTAAAGTGTTATTTTACTTATAAGATTTTATTCACTGATTGAATCAAAATCTTCATATTGAGATATATGTTTTAAAATCTATTTATTGAAAATTATATTCCACCTGTGTTTTTCTATTCATGCTTATTTTCTACCCATATAGTTGTGTCCCAGAATGCAATGATTTAAATAGAGAGAGGTATCTTTTAAATTACAATTTAGTAAAACAGGATAAGCTTCTCCTTACTTCAGTATCAATTGGTTTCATTTCATATCAAATAACAGTTTCATGCCTTAATCAACAAGTGGTCATTTTGTATACTAAGAATTCACATCAACAATGTAAATCCATTCTGATACCTATAATTAAAATGATAGGGGACAGCAAGAGATTTTCTTTCCACATAAAATCTCCTCGTCCATTAATATACTCAACACACTGTCTAAGTAGATATTCTTTCCAATTATAATAGATAGTTAAAATAATCTGTAAGTATTAAAATATTAAAATGTTTTTAAGAGGTTGATTAGATATGATTGTGTTCTAGATGTGGGAACTGGAGGGCAGACTTACATGTGAAAGAAATAACATTTAGAACATATTTATATACCCATGTCAAATAAAAGCTAGAGAATACATAGAATACTAGGCAACGGATGAAAGAGAGAGCTTAAAGAAAGGCACAAGAATATCGACCATAAGGAATGCAGTAAGTTGGCTGTTCTAAGTTCTTTCCCCACCATCACCCCCTTGTTGAACTAAATCATCAATCACTATTGATTTTACTCCTTAGACATTCTCAAATTGGCCTCTATCTTTCAATAGAGATAGATATTGGCAGATATGCCATCTGCCAATTTCAAGTTTTTTTGTACTTGCCACCTCTTACCATGATGAAGTGACATGGACCAAATTTACTCTCCCAGCTTAAAGAATTTAAAAAATGGACAAACTACATGAAATAAATATTTTCAGATTTTGGACCATAGGAAAGGCAGGGCACTGAGAACTGAAAGAAAAATAACAGACAAGTGGAGCTATATGATTGCTCCAGCGTACTGACCAGAGGCAGTTTTCAGGCAAAGGCACAAGAGGTAAAACTTAAATAGAGGCTGGCTGTATCCCTTAGTTGAGGAAAGAGTCCCGAGTTCAGGGAAATTCAGATGGCTAGAATTCAAGGACAGAGATTACAGAGAGAGAAAGAGAGAGAGAGAGAGAGGACGGGAGAGAGAGAAACTTTGGAGATAGTGTTTCCCTCTAGTGTACAGTTGAGTACTGATCAGCACATGATTATGAAAAAATTGAATCCAGGAATAGACCACCAAAAATAGGATAATCCTTAGAAATAATATAATTTCTAATAGAAAAATTCCTGGAAGTTATGAATGGCCAAAGATTATTCACATTTCCACCAGTCAAAAGTAAAAGACTTTTTAATACACAAGGTGTCAATGAGAGTTTGCAAAAGATCAATGCCTCTTTGGTGGGGTCATGTTAGCTCTGGATGAAAAGCTGTCTGGACTCCCATTAGAAAGTTTAAAAACAAGACTTGAAAGGTTCAAATTGTTTACAAGAAACTCAACTACATTTCAGAAGAAAGCTCAGAAATATTCAAATTAATAAAACAAATTTAGATATAAGACACAAATAAGTTAAAAAATCAAAAGGTAAAAAAATTATTCCATGAAAACATTAATAATGGGAAAGCTGGGATGTATAGATTAATATCAGGTTCTATTTATTTTTTCTGGATCTTTGGAAGAACATCTTAAATAATCTCCATTTTTCCTGTTCTGTACACTTATAATTCTTCTTGCAGAATAGTCTTTTCTAAAGTGAATTTATTATTAGATTCCCTGGAAATATGATAAAATGTATTTATATATATATCTGTATTATACCTCCAAAAATTCTAATTGAATAGATATTTTTAATAATTTACTGGCAATTCCAATGATCAACAGGAATATAAACACATTACTCTTTTCATTAGAAAATTTTAATGATGTTCCACCTCTTATAGAACATAATACAACCAAATATTAGGCTGTACATAATTTTTTATAATATGATCCATGCCTATCTTTATGTTCCTTTCTTCTTATAATATTGTTCCTGACTTAACATCAATATCAAAATATATAAATTTTCTATATAAAATACTCTGATCATATAACTAACAAATGGCTTAGAGCAGACAAGATAGATATTTCAAAAACTATTTAAATATTGAAAATGAAGAAACTAACCAGATTTTATGATTACATATAATGCAGAAAGCTTAGAATGTATTTAATAAATATTTGTATCATGGCTACTATTTGCAGACATTGTTCTAGGGACTAAAAGTACAGCAATGCTAAAACAATACAATGTCTTTGATTTATAAAACTTACATTTTAGAAAAGCCAGATTAAAAATGGGAAATGGCAAAGCTCCAAGCCCTTTTATCCCAACTGTGAAATCAAATAGCAAGCAAAAGCTAGCTAATATGAACCAGCTACCCTGAGAGAGCTCCCCTTACGGGAGCTCTGGAAAACAGATTGAGATCTGCAGCATAGCTCCCTTGTGATAGCTCTGGAAAATAATCAAAGATACACAACAACCAAGTGAATGATCAATCGCAAAAAGCCACATTTGAAACAGGAGGAGAATTTATAACATTTTTGCTCACCTTTGTCCCACCCAGTCCTCCATACAGCATGGTCTTTGTCTGGAGGACACAGCAGCCCTGTACTCAGTTCCTTCCCTTGAATTGGAGACAGCACCGGGGGCCTTATTTGCAATGTTCTAATCTGTCTGGGGATGCTTGAAGGACTGGTCTTCTTTCACCTGGCTCAGAGGTGAGGCAGTAAAAAGTGGTGAATGCAGTGGACACTGCTCATAAAAACTACAGGGAGAACAAGACCCACAGATACCTAGAGAAAGATATCATAAGTGGAGATAAACAATTGACCATCTAAGGCTCCAAGGAGTGGCAGAGATGAGACTCTTTGAGAGATCCAAGGCAGTTAAAAGCAACCATGGGTACAGAATAATAGAAAGTCCACACATAGGTCTAGCAAGACAAGTGCTCAGAAAAGACCTGAGAATACCTTAAGCCTTTTCCATGGGCTGATCCACAGTTTCAGAACATGCTGCATTAATTAGTAAAAGACATTCTTGGCATGCAGCAAGACTGCAAAGACAGAGACAAGTGGCATATTTTTTCTCTTTGTCCTTTTTTTTAACTTTCAACCTTTCCATGCTCCCAGGTTTTATGTCACTCTTGTAATAGTATATATCTGAAGTTTGTTTATTCAGTGGCTGTGACAATCTTGTTTTTTACCTTTTATATTTAGGTAAATTATCATTTATTTTAATTATTGATAAATTTTAATCAACTTATTTTTGTTCTAAGTGGTGTTATGATTATTTTCTTTTACTTTATTGAGTTGTTTTTTTTGTTTGTTTGTTTTTGTTTTTTTTAGTATTTTCCCCTATAATTTAGTGTCCTCTTTTAGGTTGTTTGGGTTTTTCCCTGATAACTGTCTTATAAATCATTTTAATGGTCAACTATATATTTTCATATGCATATGCAACTTAAATCAGTTAAACCAATCCAAAATTGGCTATGTACAATATTTGTTAGATAGCAGAATTAAAAAAAAATGATCTCAGGAAGAACTCAGTCTAATAAGCAAATAACATAAAAATAAAAATAACCATGCCAAGTGGTACAAAGCTGCTGTGAGCTTTATAATTGTAATCTGATGATAGAGTCAAGGTTAGTTAAATAAAATTTGAGAGAATAATAGTAAAATTTTGTTAAAATAAGAATTTGATATGAGTTTTAAAATGCTATGTATATATATTTAACTGATGTGGATGGATAGAGGAAAGAATGTAAAATAAAGAACCTGTGAAAAAACTGCAGGGAACATTCAGCAAAGTGTTTTGTCTGGTGTATGTGTGTGTGTGTGTGTGTGTGTGTGTGTGTGTGTGTGTGTGTGGTTGCAGTAGTAGCAGTTATTTTAGTAATAGTAGTGGTAGCATTATGTAATAGTTCTATTACTAGTAGACATTAAAGTTGATAGGAAAAATATATTTATTGGCATATTGAGAAATACTTTTATATTTAATGGGCAACCAATAAAATATTTGAACAGAGGAGTGATACACTCAAGACTTTATTAGGTATGAAGAATAGGAATAGCTAAAACTAACTGGCAGAAAAAATGATTTAAAAGATTTTTGAGACAGTCTGGAACAGAAAGAGAAATGAATTCTCAGCTGGGAAAAGAGATTTTGGGACTTGAAAACTGGAAAAGGAAATTTTCAAGACATGACAAAAGTAAAATCTATAGAAATTGGCAAATTTTTAGATACTGGGGGCGAAGATTGTCTTAAGAATGGAAGAAATGAAGACAGAGATTAGTCCAAGATATGGAACTTTGTTATATGTCAAATGTATCACAAACTTAGACTCACACATACAGATACAGGCATATACAGGCTCTAATTTTTTCTAAAGCGAGTTCTCTTATTAAAATATTATCAATTCTCAAACAGTTTTAGAGCTTTAAAATTGATTTTGGTTTAATATTTAGTATAAACTTTAATCATTTTTTTGCTTGTATTAGATTTTTTATTTACACAGGCTATTTTGCTCATGAATTCTGTTATTTAGCCCTCTTGGATAGTCTTTTAGTACTGTAGTACAGAAACTATTTTTATTGACAATTAGTATGTGCATTTTCTGTTTTTAGAAAATTTTAGACACACTGGGAATTTCTCATAATTTATACATGTTCTTGACAGGTTCATATGATTTCTGACAGAAGTTGCCTAAAAGGATTGAAGCTTAAGGATGATTGAACATATCCATTATATCTCAGAAAACAGAAATGCATAAATTATTTTATTGTCTCTTTAAATTAAACTATATGAAGCAAAGAATTCTCTTTTGACATTCAGGCAGCACACACGATCTAATTTCTTTAATTAGTTGCCTTGTTCTTGCTTCTGCTTCCATGGCATCCATCTACAAGCAACGACCGCAATCCAAAAACAAGTTTCTTTTTGAATGACAGGCATGTTAGCTAAGACATCTCACTAAAAGTGCAGAAGGAATATTGGAAAGAATAAAGTAAATTCAGTAAGATTTCTGCAAAGCAAAAATAATCTTGTATAAATTTATTATCTCATGCCACTTACTACTCTCAAATCTCTTCTAAGGTATTTTAAGGTAAACTTGAAGGTTGATATTTAAATGAAGAAAGTGTCTATGTATCAAAAAGAGAGAATACCCACCTCATTTTAAATCCTGGTAACACTGTATTTATTATCTTCATTGCTTTTTTCTATTTGTATCTGCATATCTCTCTCTATATATATCTTCATGTCTACATAATTTTTTATCTATTTACTTCTATATCTAGATAGAGTTTTGTGAGGAAAAACATTCAAAAATTGTCATGAATTTTAATTATTTTAAGATATTAATTTGTATACTGTATTCAATTCAAACTGTTCTCTGTTGCAATAGTCACTGTATAGTTTCCTTCAATATTTTCTTCCTTCATAATATAATCACTGGTGTTTAAGCACTTTACTAGCAGAAATTAAGAATAGATTTCCTAGGCTTTGGACCAGGTATGTCAAGAAATATGAATGAAGTTTAAGAAGAAAGTAAGGACAGACTTCATGCCATTTATACTGAAAGATAAATTGGTAGAAAACTTTAAAAAATCTGTGTATGCTACTTCCTTCTTATGAATTTTAGTGAAGTTCTATAGAAAGATATTCTGTCTTGAGATAGCCCATCTGTAAACAAATATGGAAGAGTATAGAGTTTGACTAAGTCAAAAGATCTTTGCCCATGGCCTATAATTAGAGTTACCAGTATGTTATCATATGAAGCACTTTAATTTATAAACTAATTTTGTAGCCCAAACTGAAACAATTGAAAGTACTGTTGTTAATTGCAGATCAGGCAGAATGCTACTAGTGCTCCACTGAATAAAGACTGTGAGCCTACCACTCAAAATGGGATTAAGGACATTGCTATCTCAGGTAAACTCTTTGAGATGGTCCCAAAGTAGCTGATAGTACATTGAGATGAACTGTTGAGGGCCAGGAGAGGAACAGAGGCCAGTAACTTAAATTAAGTAAATAAATATAAATAAAGTGGACAGACTTAAAGACAGTATTTAGATAGAAAGTTTATTTGTGATAACACACAGGTGAGATATCACATCTTTGTTGCCTAAAGTGATTAAGTTGGAATAATTTGTTATGCTTCAATAGATAACTAATATACCATATGAGTTTAATAATGTGCACCATTAGAATTGCTACTCTGATTTAAATCCAGACGAAAAATGTAATATGATATCATCTTATATGCATATTTTCAAGGAAAGAAAAGAAAAATCTTTATGTTTAATAATATGACCACTTTAAATTACAGGCTAGATAATGAGAGAGAGAGCAAATCTTTCCTACTCGTGAGCTAGTTCATTTCTGTAAGGCTGTTTATAAATCTACCATTTTTTTCATCCAAAGAAACTATTGAAGCAATTTTATTGCCATCTTTTTTCCTTTACTTACAGGTTTGTTTTTGTTAGTGACATTTTTGTACATTGAAAGTTTATCAGTAAAGGGATTTCTCTATTCATTTTGTAATGCAATGATGATAAAGTGCATTTCTTTGATTCTAAATATGCTCCAAATTTTAAAAATCCTTATGAATCATATAATTAATGTGGATGTCAAATGTAACAACATTTTTGGAAAGATAGTATTGAAAAAAAGGAATAAATAATTTACTTCAATCTATAAATAAATAAATTAATGCTGTACTTTATTAATGCTCTTCCTTATGAAAAATGAAAGTATTTATTGTGAAGCTGAAATTGCAAAAGCATAGTTGTAAGAAGCATACATAAAATAAACCACAAAGCAAACATGCAAGTAAAAAATATTTTTTTTATATTTTAATAATGATGTTTACTGGTAATGACCACATCAGAATATCAAGTTGAATATGTAGAAAATATAAAAATTAACAGTGAAATAATATCAAAAATTAATAGTTAATTAAATTATAGAGGTATTTTATATATGAAAACATTTAATTTAACAGATTAAAATAATATTGTGAGCAAATAAATATAAATTGCTTCACTAAGAAAGACCACAAACCAGAAAAATGAAGCATGAAAGTTGGGCTTTTAATTAGCTGTGACCAAGGACACATACTGTCTTTTCTTCTCTTTCTTATATAAAGTCATAGCATTGGTCTCTTGAATTTAAATGTGAATGATGGATAGAAGATTAAGGTTATCTACAAATATTTGCAAGTGAAGTGTTGGTATCTTGAGATTGAAAGCAAAATAAGACATACTGATAACATTCCATAGATAAATCACACACTAAATTTATAAATCAAAATAAGATTACAAAATGAAAGAAGACATATAAGATGCACAACAACTAATTGTGTTAATGTTTATTGTGTTAGTTGCTATGTCTTAGATACCTAGAATAAAAACCTGATTATGTTCTCAAGAGTTTGTATTCTAGTGGGAATATAAGTATTCAATAAGCACTTACAAAAGTGTGATGATAAATGCTAGCTATCTCCTAAGTCATCTCAGCAGAAGAGTTTAGGCTTAAAAAGTTGAGCAGGAGCTATGCTTGGGAAGAGTGGGAGGTGGGATTGCACATGCGAAGCTTGAGGTGAACAGAGGTATTGTAGGTAGAGTCAGGAACAAAAGTAAAAATTTGAAGATAATGGAGAAATAATGCTTTGCCATAAAGCCCAGTGATGCAGGGGGGTGGAATTGGTGGGAACTGGTGAGACATGAGGCAGGAAAGGATATTGGGGGCAGATAATAAGCAATCACTATAATACTTTGAGAAAATTTTAAAAACATAAGTGAATAACACAACTTAAATTCAGCTCCAAAGAAAAAGTATAGAGGAAACATTTTAGAGTAGAATGTATACATGTGGGATGAAATTATTATGGATAATAAAAATCAAGATAATGGCTTTGTGTTAAATTTTATAGATGTTCCTTTAAAAAACTCATTAATTCACATGTTTTAGTTGGGTAACGTTTAACTTCAAGAGACAAATTCCCTTTGAGATATTTAGGTTTATACAATCTATTATTACGTCTTAAATTTAGTTTAAGAAAACCAAGAGAACAAGAGTTGCTGGACTTCACAAAAGACTGGAGACTAAAAAACCATCTGAAATCTGAAAAGACATATTTTCTTTTGTCTCTCTCTTTCTCTTTCCTTCTCTCTCTCTCACTAGCACCCAGTCCGGACCCCAACACACATACACAGACACAGACACACAAACTACTTCTATTCCGGTTTGCTGTGGATGTTTACTCCCTTCTACTACAGCTCTCTAAAAATTGGCTTGCAAAACACAGAGATCAAGACAGCAGATTTAGATCTAGAGTCAGAATTTCATTATTAGAAAGTAGAGTTCTGATCAGAATGGGAGCTGTAGAGATCATCCAGCGTCTCTACAGTGTCATGGTGCAACAAAGAATGCTGCAGACCACAGACTTAGGCTGAAGGAGGAGGAGAGACTCTTTTCGTTTCAAAGAGCTCTCGAACCTCTCCAGATCTCCGTATTTATTGTAGGGAAAGGTGTATGTTTACAGTAAAGAACATACAGATAAAATCTTTGGTGTCATATAGTAAGCATATTGTTCCAAACAAGTCTATTTAGTGATATGCGTTAAACTTATAATTATTTTGTTATTTCCCTGTTGTTCCTTAAGGCCATAAAGAAAAGGGCAGGGACCCAACACCGGTCACGCTTCCATACATTCCAAAGCCTGCTACGTGCAGCCGGCTGATAACAATCATATCCCAAGTCCTGTTTGCAGGACTGTCAGATATCCACCTTTCTCACAGTCCCTGACCCAGGCCTTTGTGCCTTTTCTAATATCCCCTATAGGAGCTTTGCTACTGAGTCTGCATAACACTTTATGTAAGATTGAGAAAATGTGCATGCTGAGGGTCTGATGACTAACGCTCTTGCAGCAGATTGTTAACCGCCCCCTCTCAACCAATTAATCACTTCACTGTAAATCCATATCCGTGCATAGTCTCCTCACTAAAGCTGGGAGAACTTAAGGCTTGTCCAAATGGATAGAATGTAGTAGAAGTGATATCCTGCTCAGCCCTTGCTTAGGGCTTAAGCGGATTTGCATTTTCTTCTGTTTGTTTCTTGGGACCCTGTTAGCATATAAACAAACCCTGACTATCCTGCTGCAGTGGATGGATGGATACAAAGGCTCTGAAGGTGTAAAAAACCTCAAGAGCCTAGAGTTCTTGGAGATTGAAAGATCATAAGAAGAAAGGCCCCAATTTCCAAGCCATTACAACTAGGGAGAACAGGACTACATATGAGTGAGATCACTTTGGATTTTTAATTAAACCTTAGCCACCTGAGGCAATACCAAATGGATCAGAAATACGCCAATCCATCTGAGCCATGTCAGTCAGATCACAGAATTGTGAGCAAATAGAATGGCAATTTTTGTGATTCAATGCATTTTGGAGTGGTTTGTTACATGGCAATAAATTTTACATAGCATTCTATGGCCAACCTCAAATAGATACCTAACTCTCTGTATCCCAATTTCAAATTCCCAGAGGATATCTTAGTTATCTCTACTTGCATTGGACCCACAGTCCAAAGACCTGTGACCCCAAAGTTGGCTAGCTATTCAACAGGTATTGATAAAAGCACCAGTATTAGGCCAATGTATCTTAAACAGTTTATACTTAATAAATTAAATTTATTTATGGAATCTGAGAGTAATGTGTCTAAAGATGGGACTAGAAAAATAAGTGTAGCTTGATTCCTGCTCTAGAGTAGCTTTTAGTCTTTTAAGAGAGGTGAAATAAATGTAAGGAACCAATAAACGAATATTATCATGAAAATTCAGTTTGCAAATATTGGCAATGTGATATGAACATATTACACTATTGTATATATTACCATATATTTATTTAAAGGCTGTTGAAATTGACTATAGTGATAAAAGGTAAAAAAAAATGAGAAAAGAAATAATAGGGATCTATGTAGAGAAAATGAAAGATAACTGTGAGATACATCCCACCCCTTGCTTATGAAACTGGTTAATGGTTTCATGATTGAAGACTTACAATGAAAATTCCAACAAAAAGCAGATAATTGTCAGCAATTATTTTATTATGCCAAGGAACCCAAATAAAAAATAAAATTAGAGCACCCAACTGATCTTCATAAGATTGGAATAGAGAGCATGAAGATCTGTACCATCGAGGAAATCTCTATATGAAGTCCCTTTG